>NW_020872906.1:511630-526630 GCF_003789085.1 Penaeus vannamei
ACTCTCTCTCTCTTCTCTCTCTCTCTCTCTATCTGCCCTCTCTCGTTCTCTTCTCCTCCTTCTCACTTCTCCTCTCTCTTGCTCTCTCTCTCTCTTCTCTTGCTTGCTCTCTCTCTCTCTTTCTCTCTCTTGCTCTCTCCTCTCTCTCTCTCCTCTCTCTCTCTCTCTCTCTCTCTCTCTCTCTCTCTCTGCTCTCTCTCTCTCTCCTCTCCTCTCTCTCTCTCTCTCTCTCTTTGTCTGTTTCCGAATTCCTGGAAGTGATAGTATATGCAACCTATGCTCACACACACACACACGCACACGCACGCACCACGTAACACACACACACACACACACACGCCTACGCACACCACACACAATACACACACAGTCATATGAATTCAACTATCATATATAATTCTTAAGAATCTTCCCATAGCAAAAATGTAATCATAAAAATAAAATATCATTATTAAAGACAAAAAACAAAAACAATAACACGAAAGATATATATAACAATACAAAAAAATAAAAAAAGAACGAAAAAAAATCTCAGTGACATAAAAGAAAGTTAAAAAAAAGCTGAAAAAAACGACATGAAAAGACTTTTAAAAAAAAAAAAAAAACGAAAAAACGATCACATAAAAAATTCCAAAAAAACGACGAGAAATTAGCACGTAAGAAAAACGAAAAAGATCTCAAAAAAGAAATATATTCAAACACTATTCCCACATGTAACAACAAAAACCCCGTATTTTTCCCAAGTCGATTACTTTAACAAACCGTAAGGAAACCAGTAAAATGTATCTCTTGAACAGTATTTGTCAAACAACGAAGTGTTGTTACCAGTAATAGCGATGGCCTACCGGGAAGAGAGAGGGAGGCCGGGAGTGGTGGGGAGGGAGGCAGGGTTTGAGGGCAGGAGGGCGGAAATGGGGCGGCGCGGGGAGAGGCAGAAAGAGAGAGAGGGGAGGGAAGGAGAGAGGGACGGTAGGGAGCGAAGGGAAAGAAAGGGGGTGTACGGTAGTGAGAGAAGGGAGGGAAGGAAGGAGGGGAGTGAGGGAGGGAAAAAGAGAGGTAAGGGAGCGGAGGGAGAGAGCTAGAGACCTAGACTGACAGACAGAGAGCAAGAGAGACCAGAGACAGAGGCAGACAGACAGACAGACAGACAGAGAAGAGAGAGAGAGAAGACGAGAAGAGAAGAGAGAGAGAGAGATAGTTGAGAGAGAGAGAGAGAGACAACAGAGAGAGAGAGAGAGAGAGAGAGAAAGACGAAGAAAGAAGAGAGACGAGAGAAAGACAGGAAGGACAGACAGACAGACAGACAGACAGACGACAGAGGAAAGAGACAGAGAGAGAGCAGAGAGAAAGAGATACAGGACAGAAGAGACAGAGACATAAACAACCATACATACAGGACGAGACAGAAGAGCAAGAGAGAGAGCAGAAAGTGCCTGCGTCAACCTATACCAACTCTCTGACCATGAAAATTCTTGCACTGTGTTTGTTTTGTGTTTGTTCGTAAAGCGGCCGAGTTTGTGGTTGCATTGAGAAGGGAAAGGAAGGTGTCCGTTATTTTTTTCAGAAGTTTGTATTTGTCTGTTTTGTTGTTATTGTTGTTTTTTGAGTGATATGAGGTTGGTAATAAAAAATGTACATTGTTAATAGTTATTATTATCATTAACGTTATTTTTATTATCTTTATAATCATTACCATTATTGTCATTATCATTATTATCATCGTTATCATTAGTATCATTATTTTCTATTATCATTATCACTGTTGTTATTTTTTTATCTTTATTATTATTATCATTATTATTACTATTATAATCATTTCTATCTTTATAATCACCCTCATCATCATTACTCATCTTATTAGCAGTAATATCATTATCATTACTATTTTCATTATAATCATCATACTGTTACCATCAGATGAATATTTACTACTATTATCAAACTATTGCTAGTTTTGTTGATGTTGCTGTAGTTGTCAAAATTAATGATATCTCCAATAAGAAACATCTTTTACTTTTCGATAAGTCTTTCTTAATTAATCTTTCAAGTATTCATCTTCATCTTTTAATTCTTCTTATTACTGTATTTATCAACTCTGTTTCTTCTTCCCCCCCCTTTCTTACCAATTTCCTTTACAAATGTATAGTTTTTTTCTTCTCTTACATGTCTTATGATTTATTTTCTTGTTTTAAGTTTCTTCATTTTTCCTTTATTCCTTTTTTTCACTTTATTCTCACTTTCGTGTCTTTCCAATTCTTTTTTTTCCATTTGCGTCATTATCATCCTTGTTGCATCCACGCCTGTTATCCTACTTTCCCTCCTTCTCTCCTTTTTTGCCTCTCCTTCTTCCTCTTCTCATTCATTCTCTCTTTTTCTCCTTGTCATTCTTAATTCTTCTTCTCCCTGCATCATTATCACCATCCCTTCTTCTTTATCATCCTTCTCCTTATCCACTTTCTCTCCTTCTTCCTATTCTCATTAATTTCTCTTTTTTCATCATTCTTAATTCTTCTTTTCCCTGTATCTTTATCACCATCCCTTCTTCCTTGTTATCCTTCTCCTTATCCACTTTCTTTCCTTCTTTTCCTCTCCTTCTTGCTATCCTCATTCAGTCTCTCTTTTTCTCCTTCTCATTCTTAATTCTTCTTCTCCCTGTATCATTATTACCATCGCCTCTTCCTTGTTATCCTTCTCCTTATCCACTTTCTCTCCTTCTCCCTCTCCTCATCCATCCTCATTCATAATTCTCTTCTCCTTCTCATTCTTAATTCTTCTTCTCCCTGCATCATTATTACCATCCCTCTTCCTTGTTATCCTTCTCCTTATCCACTTTCTCTCCTTCTCCCTCTCCTCATTCATAATTCTTCTTCTCCTTCTCATTCTTAATTCTTCTTCTCCTGCATCATTATCACCATCCCCTCTTCCTTGTTATCCTTCTCCTTATCCACTTTCTCTCCTTCTTTCTTCCACGCGTCATTCCTCATTCCTCATCCATCTTACTCAACAGGATGAGGCTGAAAACTCATCCGTTGACTCACACAATATTGGTCCGGAGTCAACATCCTTTTGGAGACATCGCTTGGGTGTATTGTGTGGTAACGCCCCTTCCCTCGTCTCGTGTGTGTGTGCGTGTGCGTGTGTGTTTGTGTGTGTGTGTGTGTGTGTGTGTGTGTGTGTGTGTGTGTGTGTTTGTGTTGTGTGGTTGTATGCTGTGTGTGTGGGTGTGGGTGGGGTAGGGGTTTTTACTTATTTATTACATTCTTATCATAAAAATATTAAGGTCTTAAAGGAAAGAACGACAAAATGTTCAAATAAATATGACAAAGTACAGATCAAGCGATAGAACTCAAAGTTGTTTCAAAGGACCTTCCTTGACCCTCTCACCCCTCGAAGCCTCACCAAAGTTCGAACCGCGGATATCGACTCGCGAGTGTTTCGGAACTGGGATTCGAAACGGGCGGGACAAGGCTGGATCAGCTTGGAACTCGAGGTGGTCATGGCGTCCCGATTCTAATTTTTTTGGAGAGAAAAAAAAAAACACCTGTGGGGTTTATTTTGATGACGTCTTCAAAAGTAACGGATGCTCTGTGAATATAGTCGATCGTTTTGGTCTTTTCAGTTTTCAAAAAAGGATGGGAAATAATGATTTTAATGGGTATATTTTCATTGAACAATCATCAAAACAAACGCCGTGACACCTCCGAGTTGCTCCTGATCCTAGCCTTCCCCACAGCGCTAAGTAAGTGAAATTTGAAGTGAGAAAGAACGACACAGTTGCCTCAAGACGTTCCTGTACTCCTTGTATCTGGATAATAACTTTTAGCTGTTAACGTCCTCAGTTATCAAAAAGTCCTATAATCAGCTGCTTCACGTGACACCGTAGAGGAAGTAGTAAACTTTTCTGTGACAAAACGGACATACGCGTTGTAACGGCAGAGGTAAGTAGTACATATTAGTCAGGCTCTATAGTGAAGTAATACGTTAAAAAGGGGTATGTAAATCATGCTTCATAAGGGTATGGAATATTTAGAGAGAGAGGGAGGGGGGGGAGGGAGGAAGAGAGGAGAGAGAGGAGGGGGGAGGAGAGGAGAGAGGAAGAAGAAAGAGAGAGGGAGGGGAGAGAGGAACAGAAGAGAGAGAGAGAGGAGGGGGAGGGAAGGGGAAGAAGAAAAAAGAGAGAAGAGAGAGGGAGAACATCAGCAGAACACAGTTTATTCAGCTGCTTAGTCCATAGACAGGGAAAGTTCAAGGAATTTTCAAGTTTATTTTATAACCATATCGTCGTAACTTTAGAATCTTAATTAATTATTTCACTTATTTCTGTTATGTGACTAACGGAATGCATGCTCGGTTCCGTTTTGCTTTTTATCTCTTTTTATTGATTAATGTTATAAAGAATTTGTCACCTTATTGATTTGTCGATTTTTATCAACATTGTCATGACTATAGTTCATGCTATTTGCATCAATACTATTGTTATTATTAGTATTGTTTCTATATTGTTATTTTTATTATAACAACTACTATTATCATTGCTACTACATCGTCATCATCATTATCATTGTTATCATTATTGTCTTTATCATTCTCATTATCATTATCGTTATATATATAATTATTTCTAATAGTAGTAGTAATAATAGCAAATTAACTTATTCAATCCTAATACCAAATTACTTCAGATGTATTAGAGAAATTTGTACATGAACTTGAACCGAGTGATCAATTCTGAACAACAAAAAGATCATTAAGAAAATTAGAGGATAATGTTATGGTTCAGAAGAAAATGCAGTTCAGATTTTTTATTTTTTTTTTTTTTTTTTTTTTTTTTTTTAGCTATAGGGAAATATCACATATAGAAATGCATCCAAATATGATCTACGCAGCCCTCCCTCCTTCCCCCTCCCCCCTCCCCCTCCCCCCCTCCCCTCCCCCCTCTCCCCTCTCCCCTCCCCCCTCCCCCCCTCCCCCTCCAGAAAAAAAATATATATATCCCAGTGGCTTCGCGTCACGTCTGCGCCAAAGAGCTGTATTTGCGCCGCTCCTTAACGAGTCCGCGTGACTGACAGCGTAAACGGACAAACAATTTATACAAAAGCTGTGCTCTGTTTGGACACGGAAGGAGCGTGCCGGGAGTGTGTTGAGCGTGTGTGGGGGGCAGGGGGGGGCTAGGACGGGCAGGGGGGATGAGATGCACACACTTGAATATACATGTACACACGCTCATACATGCACACACACTTTTATAAGATACACGCGAAAACACACATGCATATACACACGCTTGAATGCTCACACTATACACGCGCGGTGCGCGTACCACGCATATGCACGCATACACAAAACACACACGCGCGCAAATCGTGTTATGTACCTGACTTGCATCGCTTCCTTATCCCATAAAAAAAAAAAAAAAAAAAAAAAAAAAAAAAATCAAGCGATCAGAAAAAAAACATTGAAAAACATTAAAAAAATAGAAGCCGGTGAAAATTTCGTTTCTATCCCCCCCCCCCCCCCGAGAGACGCCCGAACGTGCCTCCGAAGGGACTGCGGCGTTGGGCCTCGCGCGCCCCGTTGCTGGCGGTGCGTGCCTGGCGCACTCTGGGCCTCTCGCGCTGTTGCAAGTGTTGCTCATCGAACAGTGCAAGGACATTTTTTCTTTTATATATTTATATATTATATATATATTATATAATTTATTTTTTTTTTTTTTTTTTTTACAGAAAATTGGATTGGGGTCTTTTCGTTTAACTGAAGGATTTTTTAGGGCCTTATCTTTTTTGTGTATAATGGTGGATCAGGGATCCCTCATCAGGAACCATTATGAATCGTAAAAGTACTAAATGAAGGAAACGTAATGATAACCATAAATGCTGTACAATTATTTTTGAAGGCATTATCATTATTATACATGCGTTATTTTTTGCCATTGCTGTTATAGGATTCTTAAATATTTGTAATTTCTGTTATTGCTGGCTTCAGTAATACACTTTTCAATTAGGAAATATCATTATTATTATTAATGCTGTTTATCGTTATTTCATAATTATTATTACCGATTATGATCATTATAATTACAGTAATAATTGATGGTTGATAATGATAACAAAAATAACCAATACACTAAAAATGAAACTGAATAATTAATTGTTGATGCTTTACACGCCAGTGATATGAATAATAAAATGGACAATTAAGAGAGAAAGAGAGAGAAGAGAGAGATGAGGGGGGAAAGAAGAAAGAGAGAGAGAGAGCAGAGGAGAGCGGGAATGAAGAAAGAGAGAGAGAGAGAAACAGAAAAGGAAGCAGAAACAGAGAGAAAGAAAAGAGATTAATGGAGGAGAGACGAAAGGACTAAGGGGAAGGAGCTTGTGAGAGGAGAAGAGAGGAGAGAGAAAGGGAGGAAAGTGAAAGAAAGAAGGAGAAAGCCAAAGAGGTTTAGATACGTCGGAGAGGCAGGACGCAGGAGGAAGAAGAAGAAGAAGGCGGAAGGGGAACATAATGTAACATAAGGATAAGACAGATAGGGCCGAGGGCGGGGGTAAGGCATTGTTGGGGACGGAGGGAGAGAGGGGGGGGGGGGTTCAAGGACGACGCTCTGGGAAAAACCGCCATGCAGTCCAGACCAGGCTCCCTCCCCCCCCCCCCCCTTTGACGCAGGACCTGAGGAATCTGCAATGACCTCCCCCGCGGGCGTGCATGAGGGGGCCTTCCCGTACCCTCGCGGGCGGCTGTAGGATCGCCGTCGACTCAGCGGGGCGGAGGGTAACATTTAGGACTCGGGGGATAGCAGGGGTAGGGTAAGGGTTGGTGTAGGTCTGGGGGGGGGGGCTGCTAGGACTCAGCGGAGGAGGGTCGGAAATACAGGGGGGTTGCTTGGTCTCAGGCGGGAGCGGCGTGGAGGCGTATGTAGGTGGTGAGGGGAGATGTTAGGACTCGGGGCGAGGGGGGTACGGAAGGGGATATAGGTGGTTGTGAGAGGAGCGGGAGCGGGTTGGGAGAGAGCATTGTAGGGTTGATCGGTGAGACGAGGAGAGAGATGGTGTGTGAAGCAGAGTGTAGGTGGGGGTGAAATAGCCCAGGAAAAAGGGGGAGAGTCAGGGCGGGGGAAGTGGCGGGATAGAGTATGAGGGGTAGAAGCGACAGTGTGGGTAAGGTGGAGGGGAGTAAAGCGAGCTAAGGGGGGAGGAGTAGTAAACGGACAGGACATGAACAGGGGCAAAATCTACATCTTCCATGTGGGAAGGGGGGAGTGGAGGTGGAGAGGGATATTAGGAGGGGGGCGTGTGTTAGTAGAGGGCCGTTAAAATTAAGGGCTGAAGCCAGAATTAAATGAGTGGCTGCGGTTTTTACAAGAAAGGAACAAAACTGGCACGACCAATCATACGTATAAAAACATTCTGATTTGCAAACACATACACACCTTATGCTAGTTTAGCATATCCACGACACTCGATAACACTGACAATCAATAAAACTACCTTACAGTCCAAATGCTATGCCTTAATATCGGACCTGAACTTTGCCACAATAATATACGCGTCAAAGAATAAGTAAACAACTCACAGACCATTGACCCCATCACAATATTATTCATAACCTCGTGATACCAATATAACAGAGATTAAACAGAGAATAATTAACAACACTACCTCTCTGAGCAATCTCGATACCTATCTAGCAACTCATCAAATGTATTTACATGATTATTCACCATTCGCTAGAACGCCACATTGATACACCTGTACTATTGTCACAACACCATTATTACCATTGCATCACCATCCATCCTAGCTCTAATCACAATAATCGATTATGTGATGCTATATACGTTGATGTCATCATAACGTCTTGTATTCCCAATTGTCATATTACTACATTGATCACCTCAATAATCATGACTACATGCTTGCACTTGTGTGTGTGAAAAAATACGTAACTTGCAAATTCGGACAATATGGCGTTGCATCTATTACTTAAACTCCAAATACAGAATAAGGTTGATCAACAATAAAACCATACACTGCATCAATAACTTATGCATCCTTATATTATTGTTGCAAATAATTAAGGGCACGGAATTTGAGTGAATTAATAAACACTGATTGATTCTATACATACACTTCTCCATGGCTTCCCGATTATGTGTCTCAGAGGGCCCCCCATAGCAATGCATATGTTAATTGCATTTTTACCATTATATAAATCTAAATACTTGACATTTCTCATTTTCATGATAATCATAATATCATTACACTCATTTGTCATTATTATCATCGCCTCTTGCCCATCGATTATTAAATGCATGGGCAGCTAGAGTTGGCCTATATATTATATATTCCGGTACTTCACTGACAGTGGCACTCTCATATGCAGCCAATATAGTCCACCTTCATAGGTATATATTATATATACTATAATTACATAATATACATACATATAAATATATACATATATATGCATATATATACAGGGTATAAATATACAGATATATACATACCTATACATAATATGTATAATTATATATATATATATATATATACAATATATAATGTAATATATAGTCCAATATATATAGATATATATATATATATATATAGTATAATATATATATTATATATAGTATATATAAATATATGATGTATTGAGTGTCATGTTATGTTTACAACACACACATACCACATGTATATATGCATGTTTGTATATATACGAGGGTCTATGTATGTATGATGCAAATACGTAGGGAACTATGTGTGTGTGTTGTTATCTCTGTCTCTCTCTCTTCTCTACTGTTCCTCTCTCTCTCTCTCTCTCTCTCCATCTCTCATCTCTCTCTCTCTCTCTACTCTCTATAATATAATATATATATTATATTATATATATAGTATATATATATATCGCTATATAATTACTATATACACTATATATATAATATAATATTACTATTATATTATAAGTATATGTTATAATATATATATACTATATATATATATATACATATTATATATATTATATATTATACAATTTAATATATATATATATATATATATTAATATATATATAACTATAGATGTAATATATATATATATATATTGTATATAGATGCTATATATATGTATTATATATGTATAATATATAATGTATATATATATTAATATATATGTTATATATATGTTTATTATATGTATGTACTATATATATCAATATATATATATCTATATATATATATATATATATGCAATACTATTATGTAATGTATATATATATATATAATATATACTATATATAATATTATATTATATATATAAATGTATCTATATATGCTATATTATATGTATTATATATATATATATATTATTATCATATACTTATATATACATATATATGCAAGTATATATATATGCTATATAATATATATATATATATATATATATATATTATAGTATATATATATATATATATATGTATAATATATATATATATATATAATATATAGTATAATATATATGCATCATATATATAACCGTGAGCGCAATGTTATATATATATAATTCATATAATATATATATATAATATATATATTATGTTATACATATATATATATACATATTTATACATATATTCCATCTATTATATCTATCCATCTATATATGTTGGATATATACTCGACACTGATGATCTATCTATCTATATATGCTTGTGTGTGTGTGCGTAGGCCTATGTATGTATATGTTTGTGTATATATCATAGCATATATTTTCCTCTCCTTTGTATCATGTCTTGTCCTTAAGGATCATCTCTTCTTTTTAGTCTTTCTGTTTTCTTCTCCTCTTATCATACATACTATGATGATTATTATCCTCCCCTTTTTCCTCGACCCCAGCCCCCTCCTCCCCATTCCTCTCTATCTCTTATACATCTCCAACTCCCCTCATCCCCCTCCCGTCTCCTCCCCTCCTAGCCCCTCCTTGCCTCCTCCCCCTTAACCCTCGTCCACCCTCCCTATGCCCCTCCTCCTATCCCCTCCCCCCCCCCTCCTCCTGCCCTCGCCTTACCCCTCCTCCTCTCCCTCCCCTACCCTTACCCCTCCCCCTTCCTCCCCCCTCCCTTATCCCTTCCTCCCCCCATCCCTCCCCTTTTAAACCTCCTCCCCCTTTTACCATATTCCCCTCCTCTCCCCCCTTACCCCTCCTCCCCCTCCCTCCCCTCCCCTTATCCCTTCCTCCCCTCCCCCTCCTGCCCCCCTACCCTCCCCCCTCCCACCCCCTTACCCTTCCCCCCCCCCCCTCCCCTTACCCTCCTCCCCCTCTCCATCACGTGACATGAGTGTCCCTGAGAGGCTCCGGGCGATTCCCTCTAGATTCTTCGAACGTCTTTCAAGAAGCTGAGCGTCTTCTGAGAAAGATTGGACGTGTTGTGTACTGATAGACGTGCTCGCGTGCAACAGTTATTGTGTGTGTGTTGTTGTGTGTCTGCATGTGTGTTTATGTGTGTGTGTGTGTGTTTGTGTGTGTGTGTGGAGGATGGTAGACGTGTTGATTGATGTGCACAGCCGACAGTGTTGTGTTGGTGTGTGTGTGGGTGCTGGTTGTTGTGAGTGTGTGTGTGTTTGTCGTGTGTTAACGTGACCGTGTGTATGTGTGTGTCTGTGATGTTGTGTGTGTGTTATGTTATGAGTGTGCTATAGTTAAATTGATCGTGCGTGCGGTTAGCGTGACCGTGTGTATCTGCATATGTTTACATGTGTATTCTTTAACCAATGGAACACGTTTGTATATGCGTGTGTAGGAATTTATGTGTCCGTGCAATGTGTATGTAAGCTGGCGTGCGTGTGTGAACATGTGACTGTGTACACGTGTTTGTGTGTTGTGATCAAGACCTGATTTTTTTTCTTTCTTTTTTCTTTCTTTCTTTTTCTTCTTCGTTGAGGTTCCGAGAATTTTGATAAGCGTTTGGCAAGGGAGGAGAAGGCGGTTTACGAAGGAGAGGACAAGAAAGAGGTGATTAGTAGGGGTGGATGGAGAAGAAAGGAGGAGAAGAGGAGAAAGAGGATAAGAAGAGAAACGGAGAAGAAAGGGAGGGAGAAAGAGATAAAGAGAAAGGGACGATGCCGAAAAGGAAGTAAGAGGGAAAAAATACAATAAAAATGAAAATAATGATTATAATAATGATAACAATGATAACAGTAATACCAATGATGATAACAATTATTAACAATAATGATAATAACGACCATGGGAACATATACGAAAGATAATAACAAGAAACTGAAAAAAAGAAAGGAAAGCGAGAAAAAAAAAAGAGAAAGAACCCCTCAAAAAAAAAGAAAGAAAAAAAAACAGAAAGAAAGGAGTAGAGAGAAAAAAAAGAAGAGGGAAAGAAGGTAAGTAGAGAAAATAAATCAAGTAAAAATACCTGTGTCAGAAACCCCTTACTGACTTCCGCCGAGGGTCAGCAGGGTGGCCGAGGGTGGGGGGGGGGGGGGTAGGGAGGGGGGGAGGGGGAGGAGAAAGGGAAGGGGAGAGAGAGAGGAAGAAGGGGAGGAGAGAGAGAGGGAAGGGGAGGGGAGAGAGAGAGAGGAAGGGGGAGGGAGAGAGAGGGAAGAGGGAGGTGAAGAGAGGGGGGAAGGGGGAGGAGGGGGAGGGGATAGAGGGAGGGCGTGGCTCTGTAGAGGGAGTGGGGGTGGGGGAGTAGGGGGTCTTCGGGGGAGGAGAAGAGAGAGGGAGGGTGTGGCTCTATAGAGGGTGGGGGTTGGGGTGGAAAGAGGGAATAGGTAAAAAAGGGAGAGGGAAGGACAGTCCTCGAGAGAAAGAGAAGAAATAGAAACAAAGAAGAAAAAGAGAGAGAGAAATGAGACTCCGCGAACGGGGGAAGGGAGTGGGAAGGATAAGTCTCCCTCCCTCCCTCCCTCCCTCCCTGGCGTAGATATATGGCAACGGGAGGGAAGACAAGGTCGAATCCGGTAATGAAAAAAGCGTAAAATTAGAAAAAAAGGGAAGACCGTAATGTGAAAACGCATTATCTATTTAATAAAGAAGAGAGGAGGAGGAGATGCTGCCTGACGGGGGGTGGGGGTGGGGGTACCGTCCCGCTGAGAGGTACGGGATGGCAGGCGCGAGAATTCGGTCTCGATTTCGTAAATTGTTAAATGAATGTTGTAATGGATTAACACAGAGGTGGATACATGCACGATTACCCAATAAGTGGAAACATGCATACATACTGTTTATAAGTGCTTACACGCACACACACACTCACACACACAATATATATGTGTGGTGTTGTGTGTGTGTGTGTGTGTGTGTGCGTGTGAGTAAGCATATACATACACATATATGTATTTATATATAATTATATATATATATATATATATATATATATATATTATATATATAATATATATGAAATGAATAATATGAAGAAATATATTTGCTTTGAAGATCCGATCAACCAAACATCCTTATCGTTCAAGAATTATTAACCAACGGCAAAGAAAATAGGCAAAAAAGGGGGGAGGTGAGAGAGAGAGAGAGAGAGAGAGAGAGAAGAGAGAGAAGAGAGGAGAGAGAGAGAGAGAGAGAGAGAGAGAGAGAGAGAGAGAGAAGGTTATAGAGAGTTATAGAGAGAGAAAGAGAGAGAACAAAAGGAGAAAGAGAGAGAAGGAAAAAGACAGAAGGAGAAAAAGAGAGATAGAAAGAGCAAAAAAAAAAAACACGATAACCATACATAACTCAAGCAAAGCCTACGTAAACAAATGACGCAATAATTAAGAATCCGGCACCTGCTTCCGACATCATTACATAAATCAAGGTAAAATTCGCAGTAATTATAACAGGTAAATTGTCCAGATACCTTAATGATGAATTGGCGACGTCGGTTTAAATAACGTAATTACCGTAGACGCTTTAGATGGTTACTGTTATTATAATCATGTTTAATATTACGGTGGGAAAAAATGGTGAAAAATAGTATTCTGGGAGAAAAGAAATATATATCGTAGAGTAAACTATAAATTATATGTGAGAATGTGCGCGGTTTATATGAATGACTTGAGCGTTTAAGAATATCTATATGTATACTTTATACATATATATATACAACATATACACTCTTCATATACATAGGAAAAGAGGGAGAGAGGGGGGGGGAGAAAGATATGAGAGAGGGAGAGGGAGATAAATAGATAGAGAGGTAAATAGATAGATAGAGAGAGATATAAATAGATAGATAGATAGAGAGAGAGAGAGAGAGAAGATTGAGAGAAGAGTGAGAAAGGAAAAGAGGGAGGAGAGAGAGAAGAAAGGAGAAAGAGAAGAAGGAAGAGAAGAAGAAGGAGAAGGAGAAAGAGAAGCAAAAAGAAAAAAAAGAAAAAGAGAGAAAACCAGGAAGAAAGAGAAAAAAAAAGGAGAAAGATAGAGAGAGAGAGAGAAACCTCCCGCGTCACCCCCAACCCTCGACTAACGGCCTAAACCTCTGCCAGCACCCCGCTGGTCAAGCCAAGCAGCGGCAGAAAGCGATCGGTCACAGCAGCGCCGAAAGAAACGAAGAGAGCGTAAAATTGGACCAATCACGGCACCCCGACTTGATCCGCGTGCTTGTGGGGCGCTGATGGAAAGGGGGGACTTTTTCATTTCATTTCTTTTTTTTTTTTTTTTACTCTCTTCTTTTTTGTTGTTCTGCTTTGTGTCTTTTTTTTGGGGGGGTCAGAAAGATAATGAAGTATCTTCCTCCCTCTCTCCTTCTCCCCTCCTAATCCCTTCCTCCCTCTCCTCCCTCCCTCCTCCCCCTTCCTCCTCCCTCCTCTCCTCCCTTCCTCCCTCCCTCCCTCCCTCCTCCTCTCTTACCCCTTCCTCCCTCCTCCCTCCTCTCCTAACCGATCCTCCCTCCTAACCCCTCCTTGCCTTCCTCCTCCTCCTTCTTCCTCCCCCCCCCCCCCTCCCTCCCCTCCCTCCTATTCTCTTCTCTTTCTCTCCTACTCTGTCTCCTTTTTACCGTCGATGAAATGACCGTTTAGCGCGAAAATTGTGCGCGGTAATGAGGTGAGAATCGGGAATTTTCGACCGAGTTCGCCATGTCATTTTGCGATCCCGTTGGAAGTTAGGAAAACGGCATAATTTGGCTGAATGGTTTCTCTGGCGCATAATAATAACTCTTCTTCCGTTTTCTTATAAGTATTTTTCTTCTACTCTTATTTTTTTATTAATTTAGATATCATAGAGAGGAATGATTTAGGTATTATAGAGAGGATATGCAGGTGCATGAGTAGATAATCTAAAGGTGGATGATAGATAGAGACTAAGCGTGATAAAAAGAGGCAGAGTCAAGGAAAAGGGGGGGGGATAAGATTGATAAAGAATAACAGAGAGCAAGAGGGAGGACAGACAAAAAGAAAGAGAGACAAACAGACACCGAGAGATATAGACAGAAACAGAGAGAGAAATGTGGAGAATTTAATATTAGGTAAGTTTCCCAGAAAAGTTTCAAAGAAAATGGGGAGGGGGACTGTTTTTATAAGTTACAGTCATTTACGATTTCGAAACTGACTATCTTCACTTAGATGAAGTTGATATCCCCCTTTAATTATTTTGCAATCTGTTATTTCCATGACATTATCTGATTGTTTTCTTTATTGAAGAGGTTAAGTTAAAACTTCTAAGTGATTATTCGGTTTGAGTAAAATTGGTTGAACACCTTCTTTCACTACATTTCTGAAGTGGAATTGCTGTCTGGATTTGAAGATTTTTTTCAGTTTTCTGTAGTATTTTTCGCGGTTAAGATTAAGAGCTATCACTGTAAGAGCTTTTTTCTCCAAGTAATAGAAGAGGACTTTACTTTACAAAAGAAATTTCTAAGTCTGGGCGTAAAATTTAAAAACGGGAAGTGTTTCGTTTTCTGTGACACATCATAATAGAGAATGGCTACTCTTCTGTTTATGATATTATATATTTCTCTGATATTTTCGTATTTTCCCATTTTCACCTCACCTTCATCTTTCTCTTT
>NW_020872906.1:534130-536630 GCF_003789085.1 Penaeus vannamei
AGATGAGGGGAGGAGGAGTGGAGGGAGGGGGGAGGGGAGGGTGGGAAGGGAGATTAGGGGAGTGGGAGGGGAGGGGAAGGGATAGGGTGAGGAGAGAGGGGAGGGGTGAGAAGAGGGGATGATGGGAAGGGGTGGGGAGTGGGTAGGAAGGGGAGAGGGAGTGGGTAGGGAGATGAGGGGAGATGAGGGGAGGGGAATGGGTTGGGTGGGGTGAGAGGGGGAGGGTTGGGGAGAGGAAAGGAGGGGAGGAAGTCGAACTTAGTGAAGAGAGGATGAGGAGTTATTGGGAAGTGGAGAGGAAAAAAAAAGATGGAGATAGAAAAGCAATGAAGAAAGATAAGGAGATAAACAAGGTAATTAGTAAAGGAAAAAGGACAAGGGGATTGGGGTAAGTTAGGAAAGGGTATGGGTATGGGTAAGAGAAAGGGGGGGGATGGGGGAAGGGGAGAGAAGGGCAGAGAATGGGGGAAGGAAGGATAGGTAATAGGGGAGGGGAGGGAGAGGGAAATCTGTTGGAAATAGAGGAGAAGCAAAGAAGAAGAGGACGGGGAATGAGGAAGCGGAAAATAAAGGAAGAAAGTAGATGGAGTGCGATGATAGATATGTATAACACTCAGACGCACATACACACACGCACACGCACACACACACGCATACACACTTCCTTGTTCTCTTCCTCTTTCTTTTCTTCCTACATTATTTTTCTTTCTTCGCTATTCCATACACACACATACATACATATACATGCATACATACATCTACATACATACATACATACATACATACATACATACATACATATATACATACATACATATACGTACATACATACATACATACATACACACACCATACATACATACATACATACTGCATACATACATACATACTACCTGTAAATAAGCTATGTGCGTGTGTGTGTGTGTGTGTGTGTGTGTGTGTGTGTGTGTGTGTGTGTGTGTGTGTGCGTGTGTGTGGGTATGTGTGCGTGTGTGTGTGTTGTGTGCGTAAACAGGTAGACAGCGACATAAAAAATACATCGAGACAGATGAAGCCAGAAACACGAAGCCAAAAACAGATAACAGACAGAGAGATCAAATCAAGAGAAAGCCAAACGCATATTATTCACAATTAAACCAATTATCCTCCCCCAAAGAATGTAGAGATCTCCGGGGAATCCCCCCACCCCCTCACCCCCATCCTCCACCTCACCCACTCCACCTCACCACCCCTCAAAAAAAAAAAAAAAAAAAAAAAATTAACATCTTGTAGAAAGTACTCGGGGCTCTTTAATGAAGTGATAAGAGCGAGGATAATTAGTCGTCCAACCGCACGCTCTGACCGCCATTGGTCATCGTAAACCGCCAGTTCACGGTCGCTAACTTGCCAATGGCTGTTTCTTGGCCGGAAATTCTGAGAAAGGGTTGGGGAAGGCAGAGCGTCTTGGGGAACAGATCTCTCTCCTTGGGGGGGGGGGGGGTTATATGGGGTTGTTAGGGGAGTGGTGTGTGCTTGTTTGTTTGTTTGTGGAGATTGTGTGTGTTTTGTTTGTGTGGTGTTTGTTTGTATTTGTATGTGGGGGAGTTTTTTTGTTGTTTGTTTGTTTGTGGGAGTGTATGTTTGTGTGAGTGTTTTTTTTTGGGGTGTGTGTGTGTGGGAGTGTGTATGTTTGTTTGGGAGAGTGTGTTTGTGTGCGTGTATGTGTTTCTTCAGTGAAAATTCTGAGAAAGGGTTGGGAAGGCAGAGCGTCTTGGGGAACAGATCTCTCTCCTTGGCGGTGGGGGGGGGGGGGGGCGGGCGTGTTTATATGGGGTTGTGTGTGGGAGAGTGTGTTTGTTTAGGATTGTGTGTGGAGCGGTGGGGTGGGTGTTTGTTTGGATTGTGTGTGGGGAGTGTGTGCTTGTTTGTTTGTGTGTGGGAGAGTGTGTGCTTGTTTGTTTGTGTGTGGAGATTGTGTGTGCTTGTTTGTGTGGGTGTTTGTTTGTATTTGTGTGTGGGAGTATGTGTTTGTTTGTTTGTTTATGTTGGAGAGTGTGTTTGTTTGTGTGTGTTTCTTCGGTGGAAATTCTGAGAAAGGGTTGGGGAAGGCAGAGCGTCTTGGGGAAGAGATCTCTCTCCTTGGCGGTGGGGGGGGGGGTTGTGTGGGATTGGTGTGTGGGAGTGTTGGGAGAGTGTGTTTTTGTTTGTTTGTTTGGGAGTTGTGTGTGGGAGAGTGTGTATGTTTGTTTGTGGGAGTGTGTGTTGTGTGTTTGTGTGAGAGAGTGTGTTTGTTTTTAGAGAGTGTTTTTTGTTTGTGTGTGGGAGTGGTATGTTGTTTGTTTGTTTGGGAGAGTGTGTGTGTTTGTTGGTGCTTGTGTGTGGGAGAGTGTGTTTGTGTGTGTGTGTTTCTTCGGGGGAAATTCTGAGAAAAGTTGGGAAAGGCAGATTCTTGGAGATCTCTCTCTCCTAGGCGGTGGGGGGGGGGGGTATATGGAGAGTGTGTGTGTGTGTGGGAATGTGT
>NW_020872906.1:544130-556630 GCF_003789085.1 Penaeus vannamei
AGAGATAGAGAGAAGAGAGAGGAGAGAGAGAGAGAGAGAAGAGAGAGAGAGAAGAGAGAGAGAGAGCAGAGAGAAGAAAGGGAAAAGAGAGAGAGAGATAGAAAAGAAGAAGAGAAAGGGGAGAGAGGGGAGAAGCGAGAGGAGAGAGAAGAGGAGAGAGAAGAGAGAGAGAGAGAGAGAGAGAGAGAGAGAAGAGAGAGAGAGAGAGGAGAGAAGAGAGAGAGAGAGAGAGAGAAAGAGAGAAGAGAGAGAGAGAGGAAAGAGGAGAGAGAGAGGAGAGAGAGAAGAGAGAGAGAGAGAGAGAGAGAAGAAAGGAGAGAGAGGAAAAAGAAAACAGGAAATAGAGAAAAAACAACCCTGCCTGTATTTACTAGACTTCTCCATCTTTCCTATTAACACCACCAAAAAAAAAATAATAATAAATAAAAAATAAAAAGAAAAGAAAAAAACCAATGCATAAGCCCTAATTCAAGACAACAGAGTGTGATTCAATTTGTATCGATAATAACAATAAATCTTCACCACGTCATGCGAGCCTAAGTAAAGGGCGTGGACTCCTCCCGCAGACCAGACGCCCATGCCTCCACGCCCAAAATTAAGCGTGGGCGCGGTAACTGGACTGCCGCCGCCGTGTGCAAGTAACGGGAGAGAGAAAACGAGGTGACGGATTTTTCTGAGTGAAAAAAAATGAAGGATTTTTTGAGGGGGGTATGTTTTTTTTTTTTTTGGAGGGGGAGGGGAAGGGGGAGAGGGGAAGGTTATTTCGGGGTAGGGCATTTTGTGTATAAAATATAATATATATATATAATATTTATATATATATATATTATATATATATGTATATATAATAATATTATAATATAATTATATAATATATATATATATAATATATATATAATATACTATATATATATTATATTATATATATATATATATGTATAATAATTAATATAATATATAAATATATATATATATATATATAATATAATATATAAATATATATTATATATATATATATAATATATAGATAGATAGATTATATATAGATATAGAATATAATAAGTATAATGTATATGTATTGTATACTGTATATATATATATATTATTATTATAAATATATATATATATTATAATATATATATAATATGTGTGTGTGATGTGTGTGTGTGTGTGTGTGTGTTGTGTGTGTGTGTGTGTGTGTAGTGTGTAGTGTGTGTATGTTGTTTGTGTGTGTGTGCGCGCGCATTTGCGTGCATGTGCTCCACACTTGTATTTATGATGCATAATAAAATAAAACATATAACATCTACCAGATTTACCAAACTCCGTCCGCCATTTCCCCACGGTCCTCACAACCCGGTCGCTGCACACCTGACCCTGATCTAAGGTCCGACGCGCGCGACATTACGCAAGCCCCTCCTCGTACACGGCGGCTTGTTCACACCCGCGGCGTTGGGGTCCGGCGCGGGGGGGGGGGGGGAGGGGGTTGATTCGCCCGGTGCTGGGAGGCGGGTCCGTTATTGGTTCTTTGGTGTTTGTGGATTTGTTTGTTGTTGTTTGGTTTGGGTTGGTGTTGTTTGGTGTTTGGGTTGTTTGATGTTTGTTTTGTTTGTTGTTTGTTTTTGTTTGTTGTTTGTTTGTTTGGTTTGTTTTTTTGTTGTTTGTTGCTTGTCTGTTATATTGTTTGTTTGTTTGTTGTTGTTTGTTTTTGTTTGCTGTTTGTTGATGTTTGTTGTTTATTGTTGCTTGTTGTGTACAGTAATGATAATGGTAATAACCAGTTGCTGATGATTTTACAACATGGAAGGGAATGATAATGATTGATGAAAAAGTTAGTGTTTGTAATAATGATGATGAATAAGAATAAAACTGGGAAATATATTACAAACAATCTACAACTCCAACAGCAACTTGTTCAACTGCTTCTAACTGCACTATTAATCAAAATGATTGATAATAAAACGTAATAAGATAACTGATATTTATGATCTATGAAAATATATGGTAACAATGAATCGTATTGGATTTTTTTTATTGGTAACGATATTTATGCATATGAAAGATAAATATGAAATGATAACAATAATAATATGATTGATGATGATGATATAAAATAAATGAATAATAATGATAATGAATATGATAAGAAATGTATAATATAAATAATAAAATCATAATAATAATAAATGATAAGATGAAACGAATAATGATTGAAAATGATAATGAATAATGATACAATAATGAAGAATATAATGATAATTGATAAGATAAATAATGAAATAATAATGATATAATAATATTGAATAAATAATGAAATATAATTAATAAATAATAAGTGATAACATAAACAATAATGATAATATAATATATATAATAATAATATGATGAAATATGATAATAATAGAATATACAGACAAAACAAAACAAACACCAAAAGAAGAGATGGAGAAAGAAAGAGAGAAAANTTGTGTTTGTTTGTGTGTGTGTGTGTGTGTGTGTGTTTGAACGACTTTCTGTTTTTCTTACCTGTTTGTATAGGAATTTTTTTTCGACTGATTAGTCCAAATCAAACTTACTTTCATTTAATTCACTCACTCGCTCTAGCTCTCGTTCTGGCTCTCTCTCTCTCTCTCTTTCTCTCTCTTTCTCTGTCTCTGTCTCTCTCTCTCTCTCTCTTCTCTGTCTCTCTCTCTCTCTCTCTCTCTCTTCTCTCTTCCTCTCTCTCTCTCTCTCTCTCCTCTCTCTCTCTCTCTCTCTCTCTCTCTCTCTCTCTCTCTCTCTCTCTTTTTTCTTTCTCTCTCTCTTTCCTCTCTCTTTCTCTCTCTCTAAAAAAATAATAATAATATAATAATAAATAAATAAATAAATAATAAATAAATAATAAAAATACTCACGCACGAAGACTGGCCTCAACTCACAAAGGCAAAGGAAAGAGTGTTGTTAACATGCAGATGTATGGGGGGAGGGGGGGGGGGGAGTTAACGGGAGTTGGTGGGAATGGGACTGCGGTGTTGCGGGGAGGGGGGGTGCAGAAGGGAAGGGGGAGGGAATGTAAGGGAGAGGGAAGAAGGTGAGGGGAAGGGAGGTGGAAGGATAAGTGAGAGGAGGGAGGAAGGGAGGGGAAGTGAGGGTAAGGAGAGGGAAGAAGGTGAGGGGAAGGGAAGGTGGAGGGAAGTGAAGAGGAGGGAGGAAGGCAAGGGGAAGCGAAGTAAGGAGAGGGAGGAAGGTGAAAGGTGAAAAATAGAGGGGACGGGAGAGAAGGCACATGAGAGAGGGATTTCAATCTCTCTCTCTCTCTCTCTCATCTCTCTCTCTCTCTCTCTCTCTCCTCTCTCTCTCTCTCTCTCTCTCTCTCTCTCTCTCTCCCTCCTCTCCTCTCCTCCCTCTCCCTCCTCCTCTCCTCCCTCCCTCCCTCCCTCCCTCCCTCTCCTCCCTCCCTCCCTCTCCTCCATCCAATAACTCTTTATCCCTTTCTTTCCCACTCTCTTTATTCCACACTACTTCTCATCCATCTCCGTCCATCTATTTTCATCATCATATTTTCTTCATATATCTCAACCACATAGACAAATTTCTTATTGAGACGAAAAGTACAATTGATAATTTGAAGTGATTGGTCAGTAGCAGATTATCGCATTATTATCCCCCGCAGCCTGTCAGTTATTCAAGATTAATCATCACCAATCTATTAATTATTGGATAATCAGCATCACCGATCTGTCAACATCTCATCAATTATTGTCAGACTGTCAAGTGTGTCATTGTGTCAACAGAGATTGAATATTTTATTTCTTCTCCTTTTTTTGTTTTGTTTTTCTTCTTTCTTTGATATATATTTTTTTCTTCTATTCGTTCGTTTCCTTTTTTCTTTTTTTCTTTTTTTTCTTTTTTCTTTCGTTCTTTCTTTCTTCTCTCTCCTATATTTATATTTTCTCATTTCTTTCTTTCTGTTTTTTTTTATCTTCTTCCTTTCCCTCTTTTCAAATCTTTGTCTCTCTCTCTCTTATTTCCTCTTTTCTTCCTTTGTACCTTCTCTTCTCTTTTCTTTCAGCTTTTTTCCTCTTTCTGTTTCTCCCTCATTTTCCTTTCCTTTTCCCTCTTCTACTCTCTTTTACACCTCTCGCCCACTCATCTTCCTTTCTCAAATCTTTCCTTCTTATCATGTTTTATTATGATTATCCTTATCATCATCATCATCATCATCATCATCCATCATCATCATCCCATCACTATCATACATCACTATCATCATCATCAGCATCACCATCATCATCATCACCAACATCACCATAATCATCACCATCACTCATATCATCAATCACACATCACCAATCATCACCATCACCATCATCACCTATCGGCATCATGTTCCTTCACCATCATCAACATTATAACTACGATTTATTTTCCTCATCCACGTATATTTTTCCTATCGTCACCTATTACTTTTAACGTCTTCCCTTCCGTCTTCAGATATAATTAGCAATAATTACCCTCACTTCGACATTTCTTAATTTCAAGTCATTACGTTATTTCACAAATGGTCTTTGACGACGAGCCTAATATTGGCAATAATCACCAAGTAATGTTTTCTTTTTTTCTTTCTTTCTTTCTTTTCTTCTTTTTCGTGTAATTGTCATTAAGGAGAACGTGTGACGTCATCAGGAACGAGTATTTGGTGATGGAGTCAATAGAATCTTTTTTTTTATGTATTGATATTTTTTATATTTTCGTTGTCAATTCGTTTTTGGTAATTTATTTTTTTAGTTGGATTTGTATCATTATCTTTGACGTCTTTTGGTTAATGAGAGAGAGAGAGAGAGGAGAAGAGAGAGAGAGAGAGAGAGGAGAGAGAGAGGAGAGAGAGGAGAGAGAGAGAGAGAGAGAGAGAGAGAGAGAGAGAGAGAGAGAGAGAGAGAGAGAGAGAGAGAGAGAGAGAGAGAGAGAGAGAGAAGAGAGAGAGAGGAGAGAGAGGAGAGAGAGGAGAGGGAGAGAGAGGAGAAAGAGAAAACAGGAAAATAAGAAAAAAAAACCCTGCCTGTATTTACTAGACTTCTCCCCATCTTTCTTAACAACACCACCCAAAAAAAATAATAATAAATAAAAAATAAAATAATAGAAAAGAAAAACAAACCAATGCATAAACCCTAATTCACTACAACAACAGAGTGTCATTCAATTTGTATCGATAATAACAATAATCTTCCCAGCGTCATGCGAGCCTAAGTAAAGGGCGTGGACCTCCTCCCGCAGACCAGACGCCCATGCCTCCACGCCCAAAATTAAGCGTGGGCGCGGGTAACTGGACTGCCGCCGCCGTGTGCAAGTAACGGGGAGAGAGAAAACGAGGTGACGGGTTTTTTTTTCTGAGTGAAAAAAAAGGAAGGATTTTGAGGGGGGTATGTTTTTTTTTTGGGGGGGAGGGGGGGAAGCTATTTCGGGTAGGGCAATTTGGCTGTGTAATAGGCACTATATGTATAATATTATGTATATATATGTATATATATATATATATATATATATATATATATATATATATATATATATATATATATATGTATATATATATATATATGATGTATGCATATATGTATATATATATATATATATATATATATATATATATATATATATATATATATATATATATATATAGTATAATATATATATATATACATATATGCATACATGAATATTATATATATATATATATATACATATATGTATATATATATTATTATATATATATATATATAATATATATATATATATTATATATATATATACATAATATATGTATATATATTATATATATATAAATGTATGCATATATGTACATATATGTATATATATATATATATATATATATATATATATATATATATATATATATATATATATATATATGTTGTGTGCGTGTGTGTGTGTGTGTGTGTGTGTGTGTGTGTGTGTGTGTGTGTGTGTGTGTGTGTGTGTGTGTGTGTGTGTGTGTGTGTGTGTGGTGTGTGTGTGTGTGTTGTGTGTGTGTGTCTTTGTGTGCGCGCGTGCGTTTGCGTGCATGTGCTCGCACTTGTGTATGCGTGATGCATAATAACAAATAAAAATCTAACATCTACCAGATTTACCAAACCTCTCCGCCGCCATTTCCCCACACGTCCTCACAACCCGGGTCGCCTGCACACTGACCCTGATCTAAGGTCCGTGACGCGACATTACGCAACCCCTCGTACACGGCGGCTTGTTCACACCGGCGCGGCGTTGGGGTCCGGGGGGGGGGGGGGGGGTGATTCGCCCGGTGTTGGGAGTCGGTCCGTTATTGGTTGTTTGGTTGGTGTGTTTGTGTTTGTTTGTTTGTTTGTTTGTTTTGTTGTATGTTTGTTTGGTGTTTGTTTGTTGGTGTTTTTTGTTTGTTTGTTTTTTGTTTGTTTGTTTGGTGTTTGTTTGTTTTTTTTGTTGTTTGTTTGTTTGTTTGTTGTTTGTTATTGTTGCTGTTGTTGTCTGTTATTTGTTTGTTTGTTTGGTGTTTGTTTGTTGTTGTTTGTTTTTGTTTGCTGTTTGTTGATGTTTGTTGTTTGATTGTTGCTTGTTGTTTTTGCAATATGATAATGGTAATACCAGTTACTGATGATTTTTACGACATGGAAAGGAATGATATGATTATGATAAAAAGGTTATTGTTGTAATAATGATGATGATAATATAACTGGTGGCAATGCAAGTATTACAACTACTACTACAACTATTTCTACCGCTTCTACTGCTACTACTAATAATAATGATTTTGATAATAAAACAAGTAATAATGATAATATGATATTTATGATAATAAAAAAAATAAGATAGTGACAATGATAATAGTAATGATAATGATGATAACAATTATGATTATGATAAGGATAATGATGATAATGATAATAATGATAACAATAATAATAATGATGATGATGATAATGATAATAATAATGATAATAATAATAATAATAATAATAATAATAATAATAATAATAATAATAATAATAATAATAATAATAATAATAATAATAATAATAATAATAATGATAATATAATAAAAAAAATAATAATGATGATGAAAATGATAATGATAATGGTAATAATAATAATAATAATAATAATAATAATAATAATAATAATGATAATAATGATAATAATAATAATAATAATATAATAATAATATTATTATTATTATTATTTTATTATTATATTATTATTATAATGATAATAATAATGATAATAATAAAATAATAATAACAACAATAATAATAATAACAATAATAATAATGATAATAATAATAATAATAATAATAATAATAATAATAATATATAATATAATAATAATAACAATAATGATAATAATAATAACAAAAACAACAACAACAACAAAGAGAAAGAGAAAGAAAGAGAGAGAAAGAAAAAAAGAGAGAGAGAAAGAGACAGAGCCAGAGAACCCAAAACAACCCCAGGATCAACAGCAATTCATAAGTACCGGCCATAAGGCTTAAAATCCCCCCAAGAGGCAATAGGTCCATCTACGTCAACTAATAGCCAGTTACGATCAGAAACCACCTTGGAAACCTCCCTTTGACCTTTGTGAAGCCTTTGGTGTAGAAAATTTGTTTACTAATTCTTTTGGGCAGCTTTGTGAGAGGGGGAAATGAATATGGAATTAAGTGAGTTTTTTTTTTTTTTTTTTTTTTTTTTTTTTTTTTTTTTGGGAAATGGTGTGATGGTTTTTGGCATGAACTGTTTTTTTTTTTTTATTTGTTTAGTTTTTTTTTCTTTTTTTTCTTTCTTATCTTTTCGTATTTTTATTCTTATTCTTATTTCAATTTTTACGTGGATTTTTCTGTATTTATTTTTTCTTTTGATATGTTTATTATCCCCCCTCTATCTATCTATCTATCTAAATGCCGGTCTGTCTTTTTTCTCTCTTTTTTTCTTTCTTCCTCCCTCCCTCTTTCCTCCAATTCCCCTCCCCTCTCCTCCCCCCTCCCCCTCCCTCCTGTCTCCCTCTATCTTCCTTCCTACCCCCCTCCCTCCTCCCCTCTTCCCCTCCCTCCTTCCCTTCCTCCCTCCATCCCTTCCTCTATCTCCTTCCCTCCCTCCCTTCCTTCTTCCTCCCTCCTTCCCTCCTCCTTCCTTCTTCCTCCTCTTCCACCCCTCCTTCCCTCCATCCCCTCCATCCCATCTCCCTCCCCTCTATCTCCCTTCCCTCCCTCCCTCCCTTCCCCCTCTCTCCCTCTCTCCCTACCCCCCACTCCACCTTCCCTCCATCTCCCTCCTCCTTCCCACCCTCCCTCCCTTCACCCTCCCTGTCTCCACTCCCTCCCTTCCTTCCCTCCATCCTTCCCCCTCCCTCCCCCAGACAAGTATAGAGACACAAAACCGGCAACAGGACCCTCAGCGTATAGGCAAAGGGGGCGGAGCCAAAAGAGATCGCTTACACCACAAATTCTCTCCCGTCTTCCCGTGCTGGTGGGCGTGGCTTAGAGAGTCAATTGTTTATTCAGTGAAATCGATTGGGATTGGGATTCAATAGCGTTTTGGGGGATTTTTTTATTTATTTATTTATTTATTTATTTATTTATTTATTTATTTGATCCCCCAAAAGTCGGGTTTGGATTGGTTTGTTTTGAATTTTTTTTTTTTTTTTTTGAGTTTTTTTTTTTTAGATTTTTTGGTTGTTGTTGTTTTTTTTTGGTTGTGTGTTGTTGTGTTTTGTTTTTTATCTGTCTTTCTGTTTGATTGTTTATCTAATCAATTGTCTATCTGTACATCCATCTATCTACCTATTTGCCTATATCTATATATATCCATCTATTTATCTATATCTCTACCTAGTCATCTATTTATCTATATCCCTGTCTATCCAACTATCTATCTATATATATACCTATATGCATATTTATCCATCCATTAGTTCAATCTTTTATTCTGTCCTTATCACTGATGATAATAAAAATAATAACACCAACGGCATAAGAAAATAGTAACGATAACCAATATTACTTAAAATAAAGTAAAACCAACAAAAAAGAGAGTAAAAAAGAAAAAAAATAACTAACACCCACATGCATAAAACACACAAAAAAAAGAAAAAGAAGAAGAAAAGAGAGAGAAGAGAGAGAGAGAGAGAGAGAGAGAGAGAGAGGAGAGAGAGAGAGAGACAGAGAAGAGAGAGAGAGAGGAGAGAGAGAGAGAGAGAGAGAGAGAGGAGAGAGAGAGAGAGAGAGAGAGAGAGAGAGAGAGAGAGAGAGAGAGAGAGAGAGAGAGAGAGAGAGAGAGAGAGAGAGAGAGAGAGAGAGAGAGAGAGAGAGAGAGAGAGAGAGAGGAGAGAGAGAGAGAGAGAGAGAGAGAGAGAGAAGAGAGAGAGAGGAGAGACAGACAGAGACAAGAAGACAGACAGACAGACAGACAGACACAAAAAAAAATGAACGAACACCCGGGGGGGGAAGCAGAGAGAGAGAGAGAGACGAACCACCTGCACCTCGAGCTCCAACACGCGGACCGGAGATAATCATTATCACAGCAGCTCGCCGTATGATTTCCGAGCTCGTGTGTCTTAATTAATTGGTCTCGAATCGCTCGGGTGACACGGTTAGCATGCGGTTTATGAGGCCATGTTGGAGTGGTGGAGGGGGTGGTGGGGAAAGGGGTGGTGGGGAGGAGGGAGGGGTGGGGAGGGGGAGGGGTGGGGAAGGGGAGGAGGGGTGGAGGGGGGGAGGAAGTAGGGGGAGGAAGGGGGTGGGTAGGGGGAATGGGGGAGGAAGGAGGGATGGTGTGGTGGAGGAGGAGGAGGGGAGGGGGAGGGTGTGATGGGGATGGTGGGGATGAGGAGGAAGGGGGAGGGAGGGGGAGGGATGGGGAAGACGTGGTGGGGAGGAAGAGGGAGGAGAGGGTGATGGTGGTATGAGGGGGAGGACGAGGAAGGGTAGGGTGGTGGGGAGGAGGAGGAGGAGGGGAGGTGGTGGTGAGGGGGAGGAGGAGGAGGAAGGTGGTGTGGTGGTGAGGAGGGGGAGGAGGGAGGAGGTGGTGGATGGGGGAAGAGAATGAGGAGAGGGGTGGTGGGTAGGAGGAGTAAGAAGATGATGGTGATTATGATTATGATGGTAATGATAATGATGATGAGGACGAGGAAGAAGAGGAAGACGAAGAAGAGGAGGAGAAGGAAAAGCAGGAGGAGGAGGGTGATGATGATGGTGGAGGCAATGATGATGATGTTGATGAGGAAGATGATGATGGTGATAGTGATGGCGATGATGATGATAACAGGGAGGAGAAGGAAGATGATAAGCATGATGATGATAATAATGTTGATAATTATCATGATCATTATTACCAGTCATTCTTATTACTACTATTACTATTCTGCCATTATCATCAGCATCAGTATCCTTATCTGCATTACAATGTATTATAATATAAAAACAATTAGTGCTAAAATTAACGAACATACACGAAATTTACTGTAAATAATGATGATAATGATAATGAATATCTACACACAACTGCAGTCACAACAAATAACAACTCTTAACACAACCACTGAAAAAACAACACACTACACTTAACACAACACGAAAATATTTATAACACTATCTTGATCCAAGTGTTATAACTCTCAAAAAAACCGTTATCGTGTTAATCGTAACGCGACAGACTCCGAAGGACGAAAATCGCATGATACTCCAATTTAAGATCGACCTTATTGGGCCTCAGTGGTGGCTTATTTTTAAGACATCTGTTAAAAAGCAAAATATTTTTATTAATTTTATTTTTATGTATTAGCTATATTTTGATTACCCATTGCGTCCCAAAGCAACAACAAATATCAAATATAATGATAATGGTGGTAATAAAAACGAAAATAAAAACAATAACAATAATGTTGGTAACAACAACAGCAATAACTAGAACATTAATAACAAATTAACAACAATAACAACAGCAACAATAAAAACAACAGTAACAATAGCAACAATAACAACAACAGCTCATATCACAACCAATCCAAGATGACCAATAACTAGAAATCTCAAAATTCTTCCTTTCCTTCTTTCTTATAATCTTAATAATCACAATTTAAAACGCAACGACGCCCCCGCCCTCTACACCCTACAACCTACCCGCCCACCTTTATTTCATCCCATACGCCCACATTTCACCTTATCGCTCCTCCCCCCTCCATCCCCCCCTCCCCACTCCGACGCCTCAAGACTGACTCAAAACACGTTCCTGACATGTTGAGTTATAGGCCACGCCCCCTCGAACAGAAGCTCCACCTTGTTGTTCGCTCACTCGTGCATACATACACGCAAGCACAATAGGCATACACACACACACGCACATGAACCTCTGTACATACGCCCTTTGATTGTGATTGTGAGAAATTGTGTTGAATCCACACCCGTGATGAGAGGGAGTTCAAGTTTGTTAAGATTGTTTCCTCATCCTCATCCTTCTCTTTCTCCTCCTTCTTCTTCTTCTGACTCTTCTTCTTCTTCTTCTGCCTTCTTCCTCCTCCTCCTCCTTCGTCTGCTTTTCTTCCTTACTCCTTCCTCATTTTCTTTTCTTTCTTCTTTCTTCTTCTTCTCCTCCTCCTCCTCTTCTCCTCGTCCTCCTCCTCTTCTCTCTTCTTCTTCTTCCTCCTCCTCCTCCTCTCCTCCTCCCTCCTCCTCTTCCTCTTTCCCTTCTCCTTCTCGCCCTTTCTTCTTCCTCTTCCTCTTCTTCTTGAGTAAATGAAGCGGTGAACAAGCAGCTAGAGCGTGACTAAAAGAGAGGGAAGGGGAGGGAGGAGGGAGGAGGGGAGAGATGGAAAGGACAGTGAAAAATATGTGTAGATAGATGGACAGTAGGTAGGTAAGTAGGTAAGTAGGAAGGTAGAAGGTAGGAAGGTAGGTAAGTAGGTAAGAAGGAATGGGTGGTGGGGTAGCCAGTAACCTATCTATTTATCTACCTAGATAAAAAGATAGATAGATAGATAGACGAAGATATACTGATATAAATATATGGATAGACTGACAGATCGAGATGAGAGAGGGACAGCGAGATAGAGGGGAGAGAGGAGGGAGTAGAGAGAGAGAGGAGAGAAGGAGAGAGAGAGAGAGAGAGAAGAGAGAGAGGAAGAGAGAGAGAGGCAGAGGAAGAGAGAGAGAGAGAGACAGAGACAGAGACAGAGAGAGACAGAGACAGAGACAGACAGACAGACAGACAGAGAAAGAGACCGAGAGACAGGTAAACAGACAGACAGACAGGACAGAGAAAGAGACAGAACCACCACAGATCCTAACAACAACAAACAATATCAGAAATACAAAGTAAAATATAAATAAATAAGTAATATATATAAATAAAATATAAATAAATAAAACCCCCACCACCTCATACAAATCCAAATAAATGTAAATGATATGCAAGCAAATATCACCCGTCTGTCGCTCCTTATTAAAGGTCTTAAGACGGACGAGGAGACGCCGCCGGGT
>NW_020872906.1:569130-576630 GCF_003789085.1 Penaeus vannamei
GAGGGAGGGAAGGAGTGGAGGGAAAGGGAAGGGGAGGAAAGGGTCGATGGGACAGTGGGGAGGAGGGGAAAGGATGAGGGGGGGGAGAGGGAGAGGAGTGGGGAATATGAGGGGGAGGTGGTGAGTGGGGGAAAGGTGGAAGTGATTGAGGCGTAGGAGGGGAAAGGTGTGGTGGGTAGTTGGAGAGGAGGGGGAAGGATGATGGGTGAGGATGGGGGGAGAGGGGAATAGGTGATTTGAGTGTGGTAGGATGGGAAAGGATGGAGGAGAGGGAGGAGGGGGTGGTGTGAGGGATGATGGCGAGGAGTGGGAAAGGGTGATGGAGGGAGTGATGTGGATAAGGATGGAGGTGAGGAGGGAGGAGGTGGGGAAGGTGGGAGGGTGTAGGGAGTGAGGGGAAAGGGTGTATGGGAGAGGGTGGAGGATGGGAACAGGATGGAGGAGAGGATGAGGATGGAAAGGGGGCGGAAAGGATCGAGTTGGAGGGGGATTGTATGGGAGAGAGGGTGTGGAGGATGTAGGGGGATGTAGTCGATAGTGATGGGGGAGGGAAAGGAGGGGGAAGGATCCGTTAGGGTGAGGGGAATCCCGAAAAGGTTGTGGGTGAGAGTGGTGGTTTAGGGGACTAGGGAGGCGCAGACGCGGGCGACTGGAGGCGCACCGCGCCCAAAGAAGGAAGGAGAGGGAGAGAAACTAGCATGGACAAAGGGCGTGCAAAGTCACCCGTCTTACACTAGAAGACATGGCAGAGGCGAAGAGGCAAGGCAGGAGGAGAGAAAGAAGGAAGGGAAATAGAAGAGGATTATGACGACAAGGGATAGACAAGAAGGTAAGGGAAAGAAAAAGAAACAAAAGAAGATGGGAGATAGGGCCAAAAGCTAAGGAAGGGGATAGAGGAAAAGAGGAAAGGGAAGACGCACATGTGGCGATGGAAAGAACAAGTGAGAGAAGAGAAAGGATCGCAGGAAGAGAGTAAACAAACCATCGAAGAAAATTAGAAAAAACAAATGGCAAGACAAGAATAAAAAGCGAAAGAGAAGACAGAAGGCGCAGTGGTGGCGGGAGGCGAGGGGAGTCAAGAAAAGGGCGCGGGGGCGAGCATAGGCGGTGTGACTTTTCTATTACATGACTGTTCTCCTGATCATCCACCCACACGACACGCACGCCACGCACACACCTCACACAACACGCCCGAGCACCCTGTGTAGCACAACTGTTTCCAATTTGACACAATTTTGTAGCAATGTTTGAAGAGAGGAGACGGATAGAATGTAATAAAAGAGGAATTAAGATGAGAAGGAAGAGGACATAGGAAAGGAGAACAAAGAGAGAAAGTGAAAGAACTCGCCATAGGAAAAACAAAGGTATGGTCGATGATAATAATGATGATGATGATGATGAGGAGGAGGAGTGATGGAGAAGGTAAGAGAACGAGGGTGGGTAGAAGGGGGTAAGAGGAAGAAATGAGAAAGAGGAGGAGGGAGGAGGGAAAGAAAGGAGAAAGAGGAGGAGGAAGAGGAAGGAGTTGAAGGATTATTATTGAGAAATAATAGTTGTATGTTAATGGTAATCATTAGTATATGATGATGAGGATCAAAAGTATGATCATTAGTGCCGTGAGTGGGAAGGACAGCGGTGGGTCTTGGACAAAAATTATAATGATTGGATACAAATACAACAACAAACAATCAACAATTATTAGCAATAATTGGTACAATAGCCACTAATCGATAACATTTTCGTGATTAATTAATAATACTTTACCTAACAGTTCAGAAAACACCAATTTTGAAATTAAATTGCATGAAAAGGAAATAAAAAAATCATGAAAGAAAGAAAGAAAGAGAAAATGAAGAATTGTGTGTGTGTTGCACATTATTATATATTATATTATATTATTATAATTATAATATTATTATATATATATATATTATATATTATATATACATGTATGTATATATTGCATATATATATGTTCATATTATATGTATATACATATATTAAATATATATGTATATGTGTGGTCGTGTGCTCGGTGTGTGTGTGTCCCTGTATGCGTGCGTATATATACATATATATGTTTAAAACCGGGAAAAATGTAAGACAATATGAAAATTATGATTGAATAGTAGCTACTTTTAAAAGTGTCAATGACGAAGTCCTAGTTAAAGAATATACTTTGTAGAGATGTGTAGGAAATGATGAAAGTTTCTGGTATTGTATTAATGATTTACCTATGTTAGATAGTACATAGTACTCTCTTGTGTTCTGTGTCCGGTTTCCCCATTATATACGCGTTGTATGTTTATTTACTTCATATGTATATAAACCTATCCTCCCCTCTATCCTTTCTTTACTATGTATTTGTCTATCTATCTGTCTGTTATCTTGTCTGTCTCTCTGTCTGTATGCATTTATAACACATTCTGTTTCACCCACGTATCATGGTCTGTCTCTCTATATACATCAATTTATCTATATCCATCTCTCAATAAAAATTAAAAAAATATAGGAAGATGATAAAAATACGTACAATAAATCACAACTTTCGAATCAATCACTTCAGAACAAGACCTACAGAAATCTGAGAACATTTCTAAAAGTCCCGATCAAAGTCAATCGTTCATGTTTACTCTCAAAATCCCGAAAGATTTTTGACCTCACGATTTCAAAACAATTGGAGGCGATGGCTCTTCTTCCTCTTCCTTATCTTTCTAGTTCTCTCTTCTTTCTTTTCTTTCCTTCGGTTTCTCCTCTTCTTCTCTCCGTTCTACTTGCTTTTATCATACTCTTCTTCTCGCTTTTTCTATTCTCTTACTGTTCTTTTTCTCCATTCTCTCTTGTTTCTCTTACACTTTCTTTCTCTCCTCTCTCACTTCTTCATCTCTCCTTGCCTGTACTCCTTTTTTCCTCCGGCATTCCCTTCTTCTATCACCTTCTTTTCTTCCCCTCTCCCTCCATCGACCCACTATTTCTGTCCTATCCTACTTTTCTTCCTTCCCCTTCCCTTCCTTCTCGTCTTCCATCCTCTCTTTTCACTTCTCCACTTTCCTATTTCTACTCTCTTCTCTCACTCCTTCTCTTTCTTCCTCCTATCCTCCTCCAGTCCTCCTATTTCCCCCTCTTTTTTCCTCCACTTTCCTTACATGGCCTCCTTCTTCTTTCTCCCTCTCATTCCTCATCGTCCTCTTTTCCTCTCTTCTCCTTCTCCCTTCTCCCTCCTTCCCCATCCTTCTCTTCTCCCTCTCAACCTCATCCTCCACTTTCTCCCTATCAACCTTTCCTCCTTTTCTTCCACTTCATTATCCTCCCTCCCAACTTTCTCCTTCAACCTTCCTCTTTATCCTCCCATACCTCCTCCTTGCCACATTTCTACCTCTCCCTCCTCCCTCCTCCCCTCCTTCCGTTGATCGCCTCTCCCCCGTGCCTGCCTGTCCTCCCTTCCCTTTCCCTCCTCCTCCTCCTCCCTTCGTGCCTGCCTGGCCTCGCTTCCGCTTCTCCCCTCTCCTCCTCCTCCCTTCTCCTCCTCCTCTTCCCTCCTCTCCCTCCCTTCCTTCCTTCTCCTCCTCCCTCTCCCCTCCTCCTTCCCTGCCTCCCTCGCCTCTCCAGCTCCACGCACAGACCCCTGCCCCGCCCCTGCTTTCTCACACACCCAAAAAAAACCTTAAGATTCTCATCCGGGTTTCCTCACCCCCCCCCACCACACCCACCACCAAACTTTAGGCGGGAGGGGGGGGGGAGGGTCAGATTCAGAGAGGAAATGGAGGGGACGGATAATGATATGTTTGAACTATCATTTTTTTTTTTTCCCCCTCTACTCTCTTTAAGACAAACTTCTCAACAGGGTCTTTATCCTCCGGCCGCGCGTCATCGATCTTCCTGGACTCGACCGTCCTGACTCGCGACCGGAAACTCCTCGTTTAATCAATGAAAATAACTCTGCATGCGTTGTTGATGATACTTTTTTTTAATTGTGCATAGTGTGTTTTTTTTTTTTTTTTTTTTTTTTAATTTGCGTGTGGGGTTTCTTTCGGTCTGCTTGATAGAGTTGTGCAATTTTGAAGCCGTTTTCTCTGTATCGAAATAGATTTTTTTTTATTATATATATATTCGACACGAACTTATTTGTTAAGTCAATGTCAATTTAAGGCTAGTGTGACTGAAAATGAGCTTGCAATCACGGTTAGTGACATGTTTGTCGTGTTTAACATGCATCTTATTTTGTTTGTTTTTTTTGTCTCTTGTTTCCTCCAAAGCAAACCCGCACATAAGCAACGGAAACCAATCCACGAAACCACATTACACCATCCACCGGCTCACCACAACCGCCAATACCCATATTGATGTCCATGTGGTAAGGAAATGTAAACAACTTCGTCTATATATATAAAGTCGGCCCCCATAATTTCTACAAAAGAGCAAACTGCAGATTTGCGATAATCCACATTCATTTCGAGAATCATTGGCACATAAATTGCTCATGTTTGTTGTGTGCTGTGTGTCTCTTGATGTGCAAACATACGCGTGTGTCTGCTGTGTGTGTGCCAAACATGCGTGTGTCTGTGTGTGTGGTGCAAACATGCGTGTGTGTGTGTGTGTGTGCCTGTGTGTGTGTGTTGTGTGTTGTTTGTGTGCTAGTGTGTGTGAAACACTGTGTGTGTGTGTGTCGTTGTGTGTGTGTATATAATATATATATATAATATAATTATATATATTATATATATATGTAAAAATATTACATAATATGTATTATATATATATATATAATATATATAATATAATATATTATATATAATATATATAATATATTATATATAGTAGAGAGATGAGAGAGAGATAAAGACTGGAGAGACGAGGAGAGAGAAGAGGAGAGAGACAGACAGACAGACGACAGACAGACAGATAGTATAGATTTAAAGCATAGAGGATATGTAAATAGATAGATAGTGAATGATAGATTAATAGACAGATAGTATATAGATAGGACAGTTTAATTACAGATAGATATAATAGACAGTAGATATAATAGATAGACAGTTTAACAGACAGATAAGTAAATGATATTACTACAATATAATCACCCTCAGTAACATAATAACAGCCAAAAAAACTTAATTTCAATGGCCCTATCTCACAACAAACACATCAGCCAATCATAATTACCTAAATTACCAACATTAAACCGTCCTCTCTATATAAGTAATCGAAGGCGCATCTGGACCGAAACGCCAGCGCCAGTGGCGGAAAAAGTGCGGCGCCGGCTAAAAACAAATTGAAGGTGGTGTGTGCGCTGGCCCCATGTGTGAATAGCTTGCGAAAAAACGTTGAGAGCCGGTTCCAAGCGCCGTCAGTGCGTGGTGTGCCAAACCCCCTTTGATCCCAACCCTCCTGCCACCCCTGCCGCTCGCTGGCACGTTGGAGATTCAGCCCATGGCCCGGCGGAGTGTGTTTATATGGTTCATTGGTGTTGGGTAGGTAAATAGATAGATAGGAGTATAGACCAGACTTAGAGAGATGGAGATGATTTAAGAGTGAGAGAGAGAGAGAGAGAGAGAGAGAGAGAGAGAGAGAGAGAGAGAGAGAAAGAGGAGAGAGAGAGAGAGAGAGACGAAGAGAGAGAAGAGAGAGAGAGAGAGAGAGAAAGACAGAGACAGAGCGACAGGCAACAGACTGAATGAAACATGAGACAGATAATTAAGGAAAGAAAGAATAAACAAATGGATAGAAGAGGAAACCATGTAGTTACAATAGATAGATAGATAGATTGAGTGAGAGATAGATGGATCGGTGGATGGATGGGTGGGTAGTTAAATAGATAAATAAATATACATACATAGATAAACAGATAGACATAAATAGATAATAAATAGACAGGCATACAAATAGAATAAATAAACAGACATTACAAATAGATAAATAAACAGAATACAAATAGATAATAACAGACAACATACAAATAGATAAAAAATAGACACCAAATAGATAAATAAACAGACATAACAGATAAATTAAATAGACAGACATACAAATAGATAAATAAATAGACAGATAAACAGAGAGTGGGGGGGGGGCAGACGCGTGTGATTGGGTTGGCGAGAGAAGACCCGGAGTAAAGGAGGTCAGAGATGTGCACCGTGTGAACGTCGACAATGAACTGATGGACTTGTGAGACGTTGACCGGAACGCTTTTTTCCCCCGCCCTTGAGAGGTGCCGGGTTATTTATTTTTTCCCAAATTGTATTGAGTTTAAAGCTGTTTATATACTTTGTAATTAACTTTTTTTCTTTCCCTAATGGAATCTAGCTAAGAAACGTAATTATTCATAACATCAATCGATATAAAAATCCCGCCGAAAATGAAAGAAAGACTAAATAAGATAAATCATATAACCCACACCTCTCTAGGAAAAACAAAATAGTCGCCGCGAGAGTGTCCATTACAATTTTTTTTTTTTCGCTACCGACAATACAAATCTTTTCAACGCTGTAGTGACAACAATAGCTGGTCTGAATGTACGAATAGGTCATATTAGGTCACTTTCAGGTCACTTGAATGGGAAACAAGAAGGAATGTCGGGTTAAAAAAGGCGGGAAGTGAGAGAGAGAGAAGAGAATGTAGGGGAGGAGGGAAGGAATTTGTTTTGTTGTTTAGTTTCGGTGGTGGTGGTGTTTGTTTTTGTTTAGTTTTGATGGTGATGGTGTTTGTTTTTGTTTGATTTTGGTGGTTGCTTTTTGGTGGTGGTGGTGTTTGTATTTGTTTTTGGTGGTGGTGGTGTTTTGTTTGTTTTTGGTGGTGGTGGTTTTGTTTTGTTTGTTGTTTGTGTGGTGTTGTTTTGTTGTTTAGTTTTGGTGGTGTGGTGTTTTGTTTTTGTTTGTTTGTTTTTTTGTTTGATTTTGGTGGTGTTTGTTTTGTTGTTTGTTTTTTGTTTGTTTGGTGGTGGTGGGTTTGATTTGTTTTTGGTGGTGGTGGTGTTTTGTTTGGTTTTTGTTGTTTGTTTGCTGGTGTTTGTTTTTTTGTTTAGTTTTGGTGGTGGTGGTGTTTTTTGTTTGTTGTTGTTTTGGTATTGGTGGCGGTTGTGGGTTTTGTTGTTTTTGGTGATGGTGGTGTTTTTGTTTGTCGTTTTTGGTGTGTGGTGGTGATTGTGGTGTTCTTGTTTGTTTTTGGTGGTGGTTTTGTTTGTTTTGGTATTGTTCTTTAAGTTGTATGCTAGCTGCTGTTTGCTTTTGTCTGTTGTTTTGTTGTTTGTTTTTGGTAGTGGTAATTTTGTTTGTTGTTTCTGATGTATATTTTTTGCTGTGCTTGCTTGTAGTGGTGTTTGTAATTTTTGTTAGTTGTTGGTGGTGGTGCCTGCTGTTGTTTGTTTTTATTTTCTTTAGCGGTGGTACTGTTTGTTGTTGTTTGTTTTTGATGGTGATGGTGTTTGTTCCTTTTCTTTGTTGTTACAGTCATTTTGTTATTGGTTTTTATATCCTCATTTTTCTCATAACTGTATTTCGTTAC
>NW_020872906.1:586630-595595 GCF_003789085.1 Penaeus vannamei
AAATGATATCATCACTTGTATGCTGACGATATCACTATGCTTATAGATATTGATGTATTGAGGTTGTTGTTGTGTTTGTATAGTTAGTTGTAGTGAGTGTAATGTGTGTGTGATCAGTGGAGGTGGGTGTTGTATATGGCAATGTAGCTCATCAGCTCACTGATCGCATCGTAGTCATTGTGTGGGTTATGTATCTCCTCTCCCTCTCTCTCTCTCTTTCTCTCTCCATGTATATAGTATATTATCACACATTAACACACACATTATATATATATATAGTATATAATTAATTATTATATATCATAACACACACACAACACACACACACACACACACACACACACACACAACACCACACACACATTATGTATATATATATATATATATATATCACATACACACACACAGTATACACATTATATAATTGTAATTATATACATAATATATACAGTATATAGTATGTATAATATATTGATATAGTGTAGTGTGTGTGGTGTAGTTAGATATGTAAACATACTAATATGTATATATATATATATATATACATATATATATAATGTGGTGTTATGTGTGGATGTGTATAATTGTTAGGATGTGGTGTGTGGTGTATGTGTGTGTGTTACTATCTTATCCTTATATGTATAATATATATATATATGTAATATATAATATTATAGATATATATATATATAATATATATTATAGTATATGTATATATTAATATATTAATATTATATATTATTTATATTAATATGTATAATATATATATATATATTATATACACCATTCAACACTCACTCATATAATATATTGTAATGTATTAATATATAAGTATGGCATACATCATAGCACAGTAATATATTAAATTATATATATATTAATATATATATATATTATATATAATATTAATATATTATATATATAGTATATATGTAGTATAATATATATATATATATTTATATAATTTTTATCTCAATATAATATACATAACACACACACCACTATAATATATGTATGTATATATTAATGCACAACTCATACACACTAAGTATTAATATATAATTATATAAATTATATAATAATATAGTAATTTATATTAATTATATATATTATATTATATATATATATAAAACAACATACAGCACGACATATATATATTAGTATATACTATACACATCACAAATTTATGTCCAGTATTTATATAATCATATACAGATCAGTATATATATGTATATTGTAATCATATATATATATATATCTTATATATATCGATAATAATTCATAATATCTTCCTATATTTTATTCTAAATTTACTCACTCATTGCAAATTACAATATTACTAATCTAGCTCATTTACCATACTATGTAATAAAATATTATATACAGCTTGTCCTATCTTATTATATCTTAATATATATTAATATATTCATATAAGATATATAGTATACTATATATATTTAATGATATTCTATAGATACATATAATATATGTTGTGTTGTGTGTGTGTGGTGGGTGTGTGGTGTGTGTGTTTTGAGGTGTGTGTGTGTGTGTGTGTGTAACATTATAGTTACACTTTATATATACTAACATACATATATATATATATATATATATATATATATTATATATATATATATTATGTATGTGTCGTAGTGTGTGTTGTGTGTGTGTATTAGTGTGTGGTGTGTGTGTGTGTGGTGTGTGTGTGTGTGTATGTATGTATTATCTCTCTCTTTCGCTCTCTCAAGTTATATTATATTAATATTATATATATATATATATAATATATTATATATAAATAAAAAATAATTATACATATTAATTCTATTAATGGTATTACGTACATATTATATATTAATAATTAAATATATATATAATATATATATATATATAATATAATATGTATAATTATATTGTTTGTGGTGTAGTGTTAGTGTGTGTGTATGTGTTGTGTGTGTGTGTGGTGTGTGTGTGTGTTATAGGTGTGTAGATGTTTAGTGTGTGTGGTAATACACTAATACACTTCATCTACTCTTATATATAGTATATATTATATTGTTAATATGTATATAATATATACATATTTTTGTCTGTGTTTTATACTATGTTTTTTATATGTTTATCTCACAATCTAATAATTTATTTTTACGTGTACATTGTATATTATATACATCACATTTTAAAATCTTATACAAGCGCGGTAGCAGTTCGTGTAAGATGTGTTTTAAATGAAGTTATGAATAGTTAGCTGCGTTGTTGGTCTGTGATTGCTTGGATGTTATGAGAGCTGAAAGGATCTGGCATGTTGCTAATATAAGTGTCGAGGGTACTGTGTGGATTGTTACATTAGTCGCTTCGTAAATTTAACTCACTGCATTATCAATTAAGTACGATTTTCTACATCCAATCTATTTAACCATAAACTTCCTATTCCCTGAGGTCAAGAAAGTGACCTTTGATTGACCAGGAAGAGAAATTCTCGAGCGTGCTGGCAGAGGTTGTGTTGAACTGCCGGTCAACAGATGGCGCTGATCATCCAATATTTAAGTTTCTCATCCTTAAGGTAAAGAGCCAGCTGACCGGACTTTTCGAATCCCATAAGACAAGACGGGAGAGAGAGGAATAAAACGCTAAGAAAAAAAAGAAAAGAAAAGAAAAAGAAAAAGCCTTTCGTGGTCTGTCGAGAAGGTTCAGAATCCTGGAACAATGAGGCCGCTATTCGACCTTAAACATTCCAGCTAGAATTTGAACTTTTTTTTTTTTTTTTTTTTTTTTTTTTTTTTTTTTTTTTTTTTTTTTTTTTTTTTTTTTTGCTTGCGAAAGTTTAGCTCGGGTTTTCTGAGACGAAGGATTCTGTTTGAACTGAAAGGGTTAAGGCGGAGGTGAAGATAATGCTAATGATGATGGTGTTGCAGATGCTGAATACTGTTGCAGATGGTTATTGTTTATGCTAATTAAATTTTCTTTTTTTTTCTTCTTTTCTTTGTATTTTTTACGCATTGGAAATTATGAAAGAGAGAAGAGATAAGCAAGGAGAATAAGAGAGAGAAAAGAAGAAAGAAGGGAAGAGAAAGAGAATGAGAAAAGACAAAGACAAAGAGAGAAAAAAAGACAATAAAATAAGGAGGAGAGTGAGAATTAGAAGAAAGACAGAAAGAGAAAGGATGAGAAGCAGAAGAATTATATTAAAAAAAAAGAGAGGCAAATAAAAAAATGGAGTTCAAACACATTAGTAACAAATGGACTTAGAAAAAAAATTACAGATAAATGTAAAAAAAAAAAAAAAAAAAGATAGGAGAGAAAGGAGAAACGAAAGCTTTATGTACTTCAACCTCACTCAATTCTCAGTGTCAGCGTTGAATGTCTATCTTAGGTGACAGGTAAAAAAAGATATCTTTGTTGTACTCGAGTGGACGGACAAATAGAGAGGCGATTTAGAATCACTCCTTATATTGCATTTTGTTTTTTGTTTTGTTTTTCTGTTCTTTCTTTCTCTGTCTGTCTGTCTGTCTGTCTGTCTCTCTCTCTCTCTCTCTCTCTCTCTTTCTCTCTTTTTTTTCTCTCTCTCTCTGTCTGTCTGTCTCTCTTTCTCTCGCTCTCTCTCTCTCTCTCTCTCTCACTCTCTCACTCCCTCCCTCCCTCTCTCTCTCTCTGTCTCTCTATCTATCATCTATCGTTCTATCTATCGTTCTATCTATCGTTCTATCTATATCTATCTATCTATATCTATCTATCTATCTATCTATCTATCTACCTATATATATAATATATATATAATATATATTATATATATTATATATATATATATATATATATATATAACATTTATCCTTTCTTTTCTTTCTTTCCTTCATTCATTACGTTTCTATCCGTTCCTAAATCTTTATGTCTCGCATTTTAGATACACATGTGTAACTATACATCCTTTTGACATCAATCCCTTTTAAATTATCTTCAAACTTCCAGATTTTCAAAAACCTTCTTTAAGCTTCCAAATCATTCCGAACAAAGAAATATGAAATTTACAAATTACAACACAAAAATATTCCGAACAAAAAAAAAAAAAACGTACTTTTACAAATCCAAGCAAGCGAATATATACAACATAAATTTCACAACATTATAAAGCCTCAACAGCAGGTACTGTGAGCAACGAGCCTTGTGCAACAACGGTCAACACTCCTGCCGTGCAAGAGATTCGCAGGAAGCACAAGCATTCATTTTCCACAATTGGTCCTCACAAATTTCTCTCTTACTTATGAAGGGAACTTCTTAATGTTGGCAAAAAACGCCCTTATGAGTCCTGCTTGGTAGGGAGGGAGCCGGGTCAAATAATCGAATGTTGGAATGTGGGTTGTTTTTCTTTTTTTTTTTTGTTCTGGCTTTGGTGTGGGGATGGGGGGTGAGGGGGGGTTAGGGAAGAGGGGGGACGGAGGAGGGTGGGCAGGTTGGGGGGGAGGGGGGGTTTTGTCCTTCAGCTATGCTCCTTCTTTCTGTCGCTTTTTCCTGTCTTTGTCCTGGTTGTTGGCTTCTCTCTCTCTCTCTTATGTCGTTTCTTCTCTCTCTCTCTCTTTCTCTTTTTAATCGTTCTCCTCTCTCTCATCTCTTTCTCTTTTTAAATCGTTCTCTTCTCTCTTCTCTTTCTGCTTTCTATTTCTCTCTCTCTGCTCTCTCTCTCTCTCTCTCTCTCTTCTCTCTCTCTCTCTCTCTCTCTCTGTCTCTTCGTCTCTCTCTCTCTCTCTCATCTCGTCTCTCTCCTCATCTCTCTCATTTCTCTCTCCTCTCTCGCTCCCCCTCTCCCCTTTCCTCTCCTCCTTCCCTTCTCGTCTCTCTCCCTCCCCCCTTTCCTCTCTCTCTCTCTCCTCCTCCTCCTCTCCCTACCTCTCTTTCCCCCTCTTCTCGCTCCTCTCACCACTCTCTCTCTCTCCTCTCTTCCTCTCTCCCCTCTCTCCTCCTTTCTCCTCTCTCACTTTCTCCTCCCCTTTTCCTCTCTCCCTCTCTTCTCCTCTCCAGTTCTCCTCTCCTCTTTCCCTCCGTTCCCCGCCCTCTCTTCCTTCTTCCTCTACTCTCTCTCTCTTCCCTCTTTCCCTCTCTCTCTCTCACACATTGCATAGATACCTGACAACTCTATGTGCAGGAAGAGTTCTCGGGTACATAGAGTGGCAGAGATTTATGAAAATTATGTAATTAGTATAGGATCACAGATTATTAGATACAATGCTAACAGACAATACATACACTCTCTGCTCTCCTTTCCCCTCTCCTTTATTTCTCTCTCCGTTCTTCTCTTTATTTTCTATCTTGGTTCTTTATTTCTTTTCATAGTTCCTGGCCATCTGTTTACGTCTTTGATATTTCCCTTGTTACATTTTTTTTTTCTTCCGTTTTCCTCCTCTCTCCCCTTCCTCTTGTCCAAATCCGCTCGTCCAAAATTTTTTCACCTTTTCTTTTTCCTTCTTTTTTCCTCTCCATTTTCTTCCTTTCTTCGATTTTGTTCCTCCGCTATTTTCCTCTTCTTCCCGCCCCCATCTTCTCCTTCGTTTATTTTTTGTATCTGTTCATTCCTGTTTCATCCCGCACCCCTGTTCATCCCCCCGTACCCAGCCCCCTTTTTTTGTTTTTTGTTTTTTTTTTATGTATATTTTTCGCTATCGGTGCTAAGGTTACTTTCACTGTGTATTATGGCATTTGCTTGGAATAATCTATCTAAAAAAACTGCTCTCCTTTCTTTCCACCCTCCTCCAGCTTGCATCCTTCTATTCAACTCTCTTCACAAACTTTTTTCTTCCTTCCTTACTCTCACTTTTTTTTCTCCTACTTCCTTCCCTCTCTCCTTTCTCCTCCTTCCTTCCCTCTCGTCCTTTCCTCCACCCTTCCTCCCCCTTTCACTCTCTCTTCCTCCCTCTTCCTCCTTCTTTCCTCACTCTCTTCTTTCTTCTTCCCCTTCCTTCACTCTCTCCTTCCTCTCGTCATTCCTTCACTCCTATCCCTTCGACTTTCACTCTCCTGCTTTTTTCCTCCTTCCCGTGGAGACTATCCAGTGAGTTTCTTCTTATGATGCTTGCCCGTAGGTTTCAGTTCCCTTCCCCTCTCCTCCCTTTCTCACGTCTGACCTCTGTCTCTGGTATGGATAACGGAAGTAATGAGCGATGTGGATTTTGGCGGGGGAGAGTAGCATGTCGCTGAGTATCGACTGCGGTTAGTATAGAAGCACTTCGGTGACCCCTTGATCAAGGATGCGATTTCTAGTCGTTAATAGGTCGTGATCATATAGTCAGTCAATGAATGCGAATCGAAAGGATCGAAGTGGGGACGATTGCTCGTAGACGTTGAAATATACGGCGTGCAAGGCGTGACTTGGAGTATGCTGACCGTGTCCGATGTAGTAGTTCCGCAGATAGTTCTCCCCTTGCTGGATGCTGATTTGATAGTGTGAGTCAGTAATTCGCAGTGCTCACTTCTGCTTCTGTACCCTGAGCGTGCGATAATGGGTCAGTCACTCGCAAGTCGAGTGGTTTTGCGACTGGTGGATCGATGTTGCGGCCTTCCTTGCCTTCAGTCTCTGTTCATCACTTCCCTTCGCTGTGTAATCCTCTTCCTCCTTCAACTCTCTTTCCTCCCTTCTTCCCTTTCTTCTGCCTCTTGTAGTCTCTTCTTCTCTTCCTCCTTCCTTCACTCTCTCCCCCTTTTACCGTCGCTTTAGTTCTCGCTTCCCCTCCTTTTCCTTCTAATAACTAATCTACCTTTCTCCTTTCTCTTCTTCCCTCTTTTCCTACCCCTCCCTTTCTTCCCTTTCTCTAGACAAATCTTCTCTATCCCCCCCCATCCCTCCCTCCCGCTGCCCCCCCACAGGCCCACTTCCCTTCCGATTTCCTTCACTCTCTCTTTTTCCTCTCCTCAATACCTCTCCTTTCTCGGCCCTTCTTTTCACTCTCCGGTCCTTCCTTCCCCTTCCCACCCTCTCCTATACTCTCTCCTTCCCTCCCCTATTTCCCCGTCCTTGTCTTCCCTCCTTGCTTTCAACTTCATTTTTTCCTCCCCTCCTCCTCCCTCTTCCTTCCTCGACTCTCCCTTTTCTTCCCTCTCTGTCCTTTGCCTACCTTTCTTTCTCCACTCTCTCTCCGCTCCCATTTCCTCCCTTCCTAATCCTTCCTTTACTATCCCTTTCTTTCTTCTCAGCCTTTCCCTCCTCCTTTCCTTCTCCTCCCTCCATTCCCCCTCTCTTGTTTTTTTCATTCCTCTCCCTCCTTCCTTCACTTTCTCCCCGCTTCTCATTTTTTTCCTCGCTCCCTCCCTTTCCCTCCTTCCCTCCCCTCCATCAATCCCTACTTCCTCTCTTCTCTCTCTCTTCTCCCCGCCCCTTTTTGTCACTCTCTCTCTTTCCTCCTTCCCCATTTTCCCCTCCTTCCCTCCTTACTCCTTCCCATCCTTCTCCTCCTTTCCTTCTTCCTCCCCTCCTAATCCTCCTTCACTCCTTACCTTCTTCACTTCTTCCTTCCTTCTCTCCTTCCCTCCATCCTTCCTCCTCCCCTCTCCTCCTTCCCTCCCTCCCTCCATTCTTTCCCTCCTTCATTCAGAAACAGCTAACCTTTACTTCCCATGAGATAGTGAACAAAATCACTTAAAAGATTAATTAAAATTTGACGTTTAAAATAGGTTAAATTTCGGAAGCCTGCAGTTTCTCCTTAAATTTCCAAAAAAGGTAATTTGGTCTAGGGCGAACAACCTCCACCCTCCCCCTCCACCCCTCCCCCCCTCCACCCCCCTCCAGTCCCCTTGATGATCTATCTATCGGGAGGCCAATTAAAGATTAATTCCAACAATTTAACTTTCTAAAAAGTAGGAGAGAAGACCTCGAAAACAGGCGATAGTCACTTGTTTCTTGAACGCTGAGTCGTTAAAAAAATAATGATAATTAAGAAAAAAACCTGAAAAAAATCTGGAATTTAGGGAAAAAAAACGGAATCTTTTTTCGGTTATGGGAAAATATTTAAAAAAAAAAAAGACTGCCATATATTAACGATTTCCTTATATTTAGCGGAAACGCGTTAGGTAGTTAATGATTCTTAATTATATCACCGGTGCACCTCTGGTTCGTCCTCATTCTCTTTCTCTTTCTCTTTCTCCTCTCTCTCTCTCTTCTCTCTCTCTCTCTCTCTCTTCTCGTCTCTTCTCTCATCTGCTCTCTAATATATATATATAATATATTATATTATATATTATATATTATATATTATATATATATATATTATATATACTCTCTCTTCTCATGTCCTTTCTCTCACCGATCTTTCTCTCTCTCGGCTCTCTCTCTCTCTGCTCTCTCTCTCTCGCTCTCGCTTCATCAACGCTCTCGCTCCTCTCCTCTCTCTCTCTCTTCTCTCGTTCTTCTCTCTCTCTCTCATCTCTCTCTTCCTCTCGGCTCCCACCTCTCTCCTCCATTCCTCCTCTTTCTCTCTCGTCTCTCTCTCTCTCATCGGCCTCCTCTCTCTCTCTCCTCTCTCTCTCTCCTCCTCTCTCTCTCTTCTCTCTCTTCTCTCTCTCTCTTCTTCTCTTCCTCTCGTCTCTCTCTATGCGGAAATCTCATCATTCATTATAAAGGTTGGGGAATAATCCTTCCGGTTTCCAAATCCAATTTGTACTTCCTAATTCCATAATATTTCACCTAATCTAAATCTCTTAAATTTACATAAAAGGTCTTAATGATTTACCAGCCAAAGATAAACCGTCTAAATTACCCTTCAAAATTAATAATTACCTTGAATATATTATTGCTTAGTAATACCGGGGTAGATATCATAATGGCATAGAATCATGAAAGAGTGTCATTAAGGGTTAAAATCGGGCGTGACCTTTGACGGCCCGAGTAGACTTGAGGTGACTTCGACGGAACTGTGCCAAGGTGTTTCTGTAGGTGCATTGTCTCACCATTTTTTTTATCCTTTTTTTTATTTTCTATTTTTTC
>NW_020872906.1:598423-600923 GCF_003789085.1 Penaeus vannamei
TAGCATGACATCACCATATCCCGGTTGTATGTTACCGTCCTTCCGTACACTATAAACATCCCTAGTTTCAGTAGTAGTAGCAGTAGTAATAGTTTTAGTAGTAGTGGGAGTGGTAGTTGTAGTAGTAATAACAGTATTATAAATAGTAATAGTTTTTAGTAGTAGTAGTAGTAGTAGTAATAGTTTTAGTAGTAATAGTAGTGGTAATTGCAGTAGTAATAACAGTATCATAAATAGTAATAGTTTTAGTAGTAGTGGTAGTAGTAGCACATTAGTAGCAGTAGTAATACTTTTAGTATAAGTAGTGATAGTAGTAATATCTTAGCAAAAGTAGTTGTAGCAATAATAATAATAGTAGCATGACATCACCTCATCCCGGTTGTATGCTACCATCCTTCCGTACACTAAAACCACCCTTATTACCTCGTACACAACGACCTTCCATATATTGCATAAAGGGGCGTCCTTGGCAGCCCATAGTGTGGAGTCCGCGGTTTGTATTGCAATTTTCCTCGTCATTTGCAAAGCGTGTTGCAAGGTTGACGTGGGGTAAGGATCAAGATCGGGATTATTGGGGTGGTGCTATAAAAACGGTATTTGTGATTTGTTGTTGTTGTTGTTGTTGTTGTTGTTGTTGTTGTTGTTGTTGTTATCGTTTATAATTTTTCTGGTTGACTTTCTTTTTCTTCTTTTCTTTTTCTTTTTCTTTTCTTTTCCTTTTCTTTTTCATCTTCTTTTTATTTTAATTTTCATTTTTATATTTATTTTTATTTTTATTTTTATTTCTTTCTCCTTCTTTTCTTCTTCTTTTCTTTACTATTTTTTTCTTTTCTTAAAATGAAACTCGAGGTGCTGTGGTCTTAGTGGATTTTAGTTCTATACATAATATTTCAATTATTTGTTTTTTTTGAAGAAAATATTTATGATAATTATGATAATGTTAATGATAATGATAATGATGATAAGAACAGTAATGATAATGATAATAATAATGATAATAATGATGATGATAATAATAATGATGAAGACAATAATGATGAAGACAATAATGATAATGATGACAATGGTAACTATAATAGCAATGATAGAATAATTATGATAATAAAGATAACAACAATAATAATAATGATCACAATGATGGTAATGATAAAAGAGTATGAATAGTACTGAATATGATGATATTATTCAGAGTATTTTTTCTTATATGACTATTATTATCATTATTGGTGTTTTTATGATCAATTTCAGCATAAATAATACATCTAAATCTTAATATTCACTAATGATAATCACATTAGTAATAGTGATGCTTGGTGTTATCATTTTATCAGTGCATTTATAGTCATTATCATTATCCTTTTTGCTTTTATTGACATTATCATCATCATTATCATTATACTTTTTGTTTTGATTGACATTATCATCATCATTATCATTATCCTTTTTGCTTTTATTGACATTATCACCATCATTATTATTAGTATAATCCTCATTATCATCCTCATCCTCATCATTATTATTAGCATTATTACTTTTATTATTATCATCATCAATAATATAATCATCAATAACATTAATCTTATGATCATTATCTTTATCATCATTATGATCATTATATTATTATGATTAATATTATCATCATTAATATCACACAAGATAATAACACATCAGACATTCTCCTTAAAACGCCTCAAATGATCATTAAATACAACACCTCTTAACAGTAACCTTATTAAGTAATGTACTTAAGCGACGGAATAATAAATGACTTTTGCCCCAGTAATTAATCTCAAACGAGAAACATTAATTTGTAATGGATCCTTGTCCCTGTGTTTAGGATTTTGATATCAAATATCCTAGTCACTGATCTGTATTGTTAATTCTTTTGTATACTGCGGTAATTATCTACATTTATTTTATCTTTATTTGAAAATATTTTCATAGATATACTAGTCTTAGTTAGTACTAGGTATCTATTCTAAAAGGCTATTTACTTCCGGAAGCTAACTGTCTATTTCGAAGGTTAATTGTCTATTCTGAAAGCTATCTATCTATCAAGATTATCTATTCTGAAGGCTTACTATCTGCTCCAAATCCCTACTCTCTCTCTCTCTCTCTCTCTCTCTCTCTCCTCTCTCTCTCTCTCTCTCTCTCTCTCTCTCTCTCTCTCTCTCTCTCTCTCTCTCTCTCTCTCTCTCTCTCTCTCTCTCTCTCTCTCTCTCTCTCTCTCTCTCTCTCTCTCTCTCTCTCTCTCTCTCTCTCTCTCTCTCTCTCTCTCTCTCTCTCTCTCTCTCTCTCTCTCTCTCTCTCTCTCTGCTCTCTCTCTCTCTCTCTCTCTCTCTCTCTCTCTCTCTCTCTCTCTCTCTCTCTCTCTCTCTCTTCTCTCTCTCTCTCTCTCTCTCTCTCTCTCTCTCTCTCTCTCTCTCTCTCTTCTCTCTCTCTCTCTCTCTCTCTCTCTCTCTCTCTCTCTCTCTCTCTCTCTCTCTCTCTCTCTCTCTCT
>NW_020872906.1:610923-613423 GCF_003789085.1 Penaeus vannamei
TCTCAAAGGGGATCGACACAAAGCCTCTTTTCATCTTCTTCTTCTTCTTCTTCTCTTTCTTGTTATTCTTGTCTTTCTTCTTTCTTCCTCTTCTTTTTTCTTCTTCTTTTCTTTCTTCTTCTTCTTCCCCTTCTTCTTCTTCTTCTTTTCTCTTCCTCTTCTTCTCTTTTCTTCTTCTTCTTTTTATTTTTTCTTCTTATTATTCTTTTCTCTTCTTTGTCTGTTATTTTTCTTCAGCTCATCTCCGCTTCCTCCTATTCCTCCTTCTCTTCGTGTTCCTCTTCCTTCCTCTCTAACTCCTCCTCCTCCTCTTTTATATCCTCCTCCTCCTCTTCCTCCGCTTCCTCCTATTCCTCCTTCTCCTCTTCGTGTTCCTCATCCTCTCTCTCTCTCCTCCTCCTCTTTTATCTCCTCCTCAGCCTCCTTCCTGCTCCTCTTCCTCCGCTTCCTCCTATCCTCCTTCTCCTTTTCGTGTTCCTCATCCTCTATCTCTTCCTCCTCCTCCTCTTTTTATCTCCTCCTCCCCTCCTCCTCCGCTTCCTCCTATTCTCTTCTTCTTCTCTCGTGTTCCTCTCCTCTCTCTCTTCCTCCTCCTCCTCTTTTATCTCCTCAGCCTCCTTCCCATCGCCCGGCCAGAAGGCACAACAGATCCATGTCAAAGGAAGAGAAAGGAAACTTATAACAAAACCCAAGCGAAGTCTCATCTCAAATGACTTATTTCAAGGTTTAATTGACCACGGCATCAAAACCATTTTTTTTTTCTTCTACTTCTTCTTCTTCTCATCATTTTAATTGCCGTTATCTGGTCTCTGTTGATTGGGGTTCTGTTGGCTTTCCATCGGCTCTTTAACGGGTTATTAGGGAGAGAAAGAGAGCAAAAATCCTTTCATTAAACTCTATTTCACTTTTTTTTCAGTATGGGCCTAAATCCCGTTTTCTGTTTGACGATCTCTGACACACTTTTTTTTTTTTTTTCTTTATGACAATGTAGCGTAAGGACGGAGTTCCAATGACACAGTAACGGTTCTATGATACCCTGCTGTGTGGCTGTATGATGCAATAACCTACATCGGTTTTGATGATGTTTGGTGAATAGATGTTGCGATGATGTTGGTTTTCGCGAAGTGTATGGGCGGAGTTGTAATGTCATTGTTGTTGCAATTTTTATTTTATTTTTTTTTTTTTATTTTTTTTTTTTTTTTTTTTTTTTTTTTTTTTTTTTTTGCAATAAGGGGGGCGGGGAGAATTAATAGAGTTGGTGAGTTTGTGTTTGTATTGTTGGTTATTCTCTTTGCAACAGAGAAAGAGGTCGAATCATGATAGAGTTATTAGCAACAACAATTGATAGTGTTGATAAAGGGTCGTGCAGGTGTTGACAATGGTTGTGATGATAGTTTTATCTTTATTAGTATGCATGTTGATGAGAAATTTGATAGTTATAGTGATATTGTTATCATTATCATTACTTTTATCATTATCATTATCATTATTATCATTGTTATTTTCATGATAATAATAGTTTTCATTGTTGTTATCACTATCATTATTATTGTTATCATTATCATTATCATCATTATTATTATCATTATTGTTATTGTTATCATCATTATCATATTGTTATTATTACCATTATTATCATTATTATTATCATTATTGTTATTATCATCATTATTACCATTATTATTATCATTATTGTTATCATTATTTTTGTCGTTGTTGTTGTTTTTGTTATTGCTGTTGTGGTTGTTATCATCATTACTATTAGCATCATTATCATTATTATTATCATCATCTTTATCATCATTATCATCATCATCATATTATCATTATTCTTATCATTATCACTCGTTATCATCGTTGTCTATATTATCAAGGTATTGATAAAAGTGATACTAAATTATAATGAAAATCATGAGACTGATAATTATAATGATAATGCCAATAAAAAGAGGAGGAAAATAAATACCAAAGAACGAATTAACGGAAACAAGAGAGAGATGATAATAGGTACTTAAGTAGTTATCAATGGTTATGTGAGCGACTTTTTAAATAGTGGTAATAGTAGTAGTATTAGCGCTAGTAGTAATAGTAGTAGAAGTAGTAGTAGTAGTAATGTAGTAAAAGAGATAGTAGTAATAGTAGTAGAAGTAGTAGTAGTAGTAATGGTAGTAGTAGTAGTATTAGTAGTAATGGTTGTAGGAGAAGTGATAGTAGTAATAGTAGTAAATGTTGTAGCAGCAGTGATAATAGCAGTAGTAGTAGTAGAAGTAGTAACAGTAGCAGTTGTGATAATAGTAAAAATAGTAGCAGCAACAGAGGTAGTAGTAGCGGAAGTAACAGTAGAAATAGTAGTAGTAGTAATAGTAAATGTATTTATAGCAATAGTTGTAGTAGTATTTGTTGTTGTAGCAGTAATACTAGTAGCAGCAGATGTAGTAGTAGTAATAGTAGTAGCAATAGTATTAGTAGTAGTAAATTCTGTAGTAGCAGCAATAGTAGC
>NW_020872906.1:616398-623898 GCF_003789085.1 Penaeus vannamei
TAATTATACACTCGAATCTTTCTCTTTTCTGATCGCTCGTTCGGTGCTTTCTTTGAGGCCTAGGGTGCTTGCCTAGGCCTATTTGGGTGGATGTGGATATGGGTGTATTACTCTCGAGTGTATGTGTGTGTTTGTTTGTTTGTGAGTGTGTGTGTGTTGTGTGTGTGTATGTGTTGTGTGTTTGTGTGTGTGTTTGTGTGTGTCGTTTGTGTGTGTTTGTTTGTTTTGTTTGTTTGTTTTGTGTGTTTTTGTTTGTTTGTGTGTGTGTTTTTGTTGTTTGTTGTGTGTGTCTTTGTTTGTGTTTGTGTGTGTGTGTGTGTTTGTGTGTGTGTTGTTTGTGTGTGCTGTTTGTTTTGTTGTTTGTTTGTGTGTTGTGTTTTTTTTTGTTTGTGTGTGTGTGTGTGTGTGTGTGTGTGTGTGTGTGTGTGTGTGTGTTGTGTGTGTGTGTGTGTGTGTGTGTGTGTGTGTGTGTGTGTTTTCGTGTGTATGATGATGATGGAAATGATGTTTATGTAATAATTGTAAACAGCAATAATGATAATGATAGTGATAATGATAATAATGATATGATAATAGTAATGATAAAAACAAAAACAATAGTAATAATAACAACAACAGTAATAATAACAATAATGATAATGATAATGATAAATAATAATAATACTAATAATAATAATAATAATAATAATAATAATACTAATAATAATAATAATAATAATAATAATAGTAACAATAATAATTAAATAATAATAATAATAATAATATATAATAATTAATAATAATAATAATAATAATAATAATAATAATAATAATAATAATAATAATAATAATGATAATAATAACAACAACAACTATAATAATAATGAAATTATAATAATAATAAATAATAACAATAATTAATAGCAATAATGATAATCGGGACATACTGCACCTAACAGATGTGCCCAAAAATAATACAACAAAAGGACCTTACCAAACCGCTACGTAATTAGTCAAGTAGGGTTACTGTGTCATTATCACTCTAATTACCCCTTAATTATATGGTCGGAAAGAAAGTAATTGGGGAAACAACGATAATAATTACATCTTGGAAGTACGGAAGAACGCGGGTTTGTATTTTGTGTCTGCTTCTGTCTGTGTGTCTGTTTATGTCTGTTTTTGTTTTTGTGTGAGTCTGGCTGTCTGGCTGTTTATGTCTGTTTCTGTTTGCCTGAGTGTCTAGCTGTCTGGCTGTGTGTCTGTCTGGCTGGTTGGGATGGATGGATGGATGTTTGTGTATGTTTGTTTATTTGTGTGTGTATGTATGTGTGTTTGTGAGTGTTTTTGTCTGTATGTGTGTGTGTTTTGTCCGTCTTTCTGTCTAACTTAATGACGCTATAGATTGCTATCTACATGAATATTTCCTTTTCTTTTTCTCCATTTCCCTTTTCTTTTCCCTTTTCCTTCATTTCTCTCTCTCTTTCTCTCTCTTCCTTTCTCCCTCTCTTCCTTTCTCCCTCTCTTCCCTTCTCCCTCCTTTCCCCCCTTCCTCTCTCACTCCTCCTCCTCCTCCTCCCCTGACCCAGATCGACTAATACCCACAATTACCCCGTTTCCCTCATATCTTTCACCTTTCCTCACAGCGACCTTGCTAGTTTTGCACGCTAATTACGCCCATGAGTGATGCAGCCATTATTATGAACATTATCTCCCGTCCTCTGTACATTTCCTGTTATCTGTTGCGAGTGTGGGAGAGAAGGTCTACGCTGCTGGATGTGAACTAAGCTAAGCTCCGCCCCCTCGCGTCTCGTGCTGGATGTGAACGAGGGTCGAGGCTTTTGATGGGGTTGATTTAATGATAAGGATGATGGTAAAACCTTATAAAAGTAGAAAAGTAGAAAGAAGATGATGATAATGATGGTGACGGTGATGATGATTCTGATGATGACACATGCTCACTTATTTCTTGTTATCTGTCGCGAGTGTGGGGAGAGGTCTACGCTGCTGGATGTGAACTAAGCTACGCTCCCCCTTAAGTCTCGTGCTGGATGTGAACATGGGTCGAGGCTTTTGTTGAGGTTAATGATAATTATGATTATAATGATGATGGTGACGGTGATGATGATTATGAGGATGAGGATGACACACGCTCACGTATTTCCTGTTATCGGTTGTGAGTATGGGAGAGAAGGTCTACGCTGCTGGATGTGATCTAAGCTACGCTGCTTCACCTTGCGTCTCGTACTAGATGTGAATAAGGGTCGAGGCTATTGTGTGGGTAATGATGATAATATTGATGATAATGATGATAATAATAAAATGATAATGGTGATAGTAATAGTAGTAGCTATGATAGCGATAACGTTAAGAGTAGAATGAGTTAATGATGATCATATTGTTATTGTTGTTATTAACATTGTAATACCAAAAGTGATGGTGATGATAAGAATAAGAATTAAAGGAATGAGAATAGAAATAAGGAATCATAAGAATGAGAATTGGAATAAGGAATCATAAAAATGAGAATAGGAATAAGGAATCATAAGAATGAGAATAGGAATAAGGAATCATAAGAATGAGAATAAGTGCTAATCACATTGATGATGATTACAACAACACAACATAAGAACAACAAGAACGATAACAATTATAATAACAAACATGATAAAAATAACAAAAATCAAGATACTGATAATGATGGCAATCTAATTGATTGTAATTATCATGATAATAAGGATGATAATGATGATTATGATAACGATAGTTAGATAAAGATAATAATAACAATAAGAACATAGACGCTAACGATGATATTCATAACAGTAATAACAAAGATTATACATGAGACTATGAAAAAATATAAAGTTTTTGTTATATTGCTATGTTATTTGGTCTTGAATTAGGGTATTCCTCATTTCAATACTCTGGTGGATGGGAACGAAGCATCTGCACGCCGCTAGACCTTCCTCTCGGAACACCTATTGCTGGATGTGAACGAAAGTTTGTTTTTTTCTGTGTATCTCTTTTTCTTTTTCTTTATTAGGTATGTGTGTATCGAAATTATTATTATATTTATTATTATTTTACATTTGAAAGTTGTAGTTTTTTACATTTGTAATAATTTACATTACTAAAGAAAGTGAGTTACAAGGAGAGAAAGAGAGAGAGAGAGAGAGAGAGAGAGAGAGAGAGAGAGAGAGAGAGAGAGAGAGAGAGGAGAGAGAGAGAGAGAGAGAGAGAGAGAGAAGAAAGAGAAAAGAATGAGAGAGAGAAAAAAAAACGAAAGAGAGAGAAAGACATCGAGAAATAAATAAAAGATCACAAACCACCGAAAGAAAGAGAAAGAGAAAGAGAGAGAGACACGACAAAAAGAAAATCGGTCACCGTTCAAAATCAGGAACGGGAAACGTGTTCCACAGTAGCTTTAATGACACACCACCTCGGTCATGGGAGGAGCGTGGGAGATGCTGGCCACGCCCCCCGCCCGCCCCTCCCCCCTCCCTCGCCACCCTGCCTTCTCCCTCCTCTTTCCTCCCGTCTACCTTCTCCCTCCTTTCTCTTTCTTTCTCTCTCTCTCTCTCTCTCTCTCTCTCTCTCTCTTTCTCTCTCTCTCTCTCTCTCTCTCTCTCTCTCTCTCTCTCTCTCTCTCTCTGCCTGTCTCTTTCTCTCTCTGTCTGTTTGTCTGTCTGTGTCTTCGATCTTTCCTTCTCTCTTTCTTTTTTTCTTTCCTTCTCTCTCTCTCTCTCTTCTCTCTTCTCTCTCTCTCTCTCTCTCTCTCTCTCTCTCTCTCTCTCTCTCTCTCTCTCTCTCTCTCTCTCTCTCTTTTCTCTCTCCTCTCTCCTCACTTTTTCCCCTCCTTCCTCTTGCACGAAACGAGTGATTGAAATGAGGAGGGAATGAGGGAAGGAGAGAAAGAGGAAAAAGGAGGAGAATGAAGAAAGGAGGAAAGGAGGGAGGGAGAAAGAAGGATGGGAGGGAGAAAGGAGGAGGGAGTGCATGAAGAAGGAGAAAAGAAAAGGTAAAAAGATGGATGTTCGGAGGAGAAAGGAAGAAAGGAATGAGGGAAGTAGTGGAAAAAGAGAGGAAATACATAAAATATAAAGAAAAAGATAATGAAAAAGGGAGAAAGGATACACAAAAAGAAAAAGAAAGAAGAAGAAAAAAACAGAGAAGATACACCAACGAAAGAAAAAAAATAGAAGCAGAAGAAAAAGAAGAAAAAAAAGGATGAGAGACAGGAAGGTTGAAAATCTCCCACGCTATAACAGTCTTCCCGCCCATCCATCCATCTATTTGTCCGTCTGTCTATCATGATGGCAGTCCCTCCAATCGCCAAATATATTCGATCGATTCGCTAATCACATCCGGGCACTGATTATGAAAGATTGATGGGAAGGAAGAAAGGTAGGAAGGGAGGAAGGAAGAGACAGAGGAGGAGGGGAATAATTATGGAAGATTGGACAGGAAGGAGAGAGGGAAAGAATGGAGGGAGGGAGGGAGAGATAGAGAAGAGAGGAAGGGAAAAGAAAATGAAGAAGGAGAGAAGGAAAGAATGAAGGGAGGGAGGGAGAGATAGAGAAGAGAGGAAGGGAAAAGAAAATGAAGAAGGAGAAGGAAAAGAAAATGAAAAGAATGAGAAAGGAGAGAGAGGGGGGTAGATGAGAGAGAAGGAAAGGAAAAACAAAAATCAATAAAAAAAAAGAATAAATACAGACGGAGAGAGAAAAAAAGAAAGAAAGGAAAGTAGAGAGAAAGAGAGAAACAAAAAAACGAAGAGAAACGAAAGGAGAAAGAAATAAAAATCCACAAACATCCTCCTCTCACTCCCACTCCTCGAATCCTCACCCATTATCCCTCCCACCACACTCACACCAACCTCACTCTCCTCATAAATTCGACAAGATATCCACTCACACGCTCACACGCACTCTCCCACACACACAGTTACGCTAATACCTGTCTATTTCAATGTCAGTGGGCAAGGAGTGTGTCTGTGAAAGAGAGAGGAAGAAGGAGAGAGGGAGGGAGAAAGAGAGAGGGAGATGGTGGAGGAGTAAGGGAGGGAGGTGGGGGAGAAAGGACGGAAGGAGGGGAGGTAGGAGAGAGTGAGAGAGGGAGGAGGGTGATGGGGGAGAGAAGAAAGGAGGGAGAGGAAGTAAGAGAGAGTGAGAGAGGGGAGGAGGGAGATAGGAAGAGAGAAGAAAGGGTGGAGGTGTAGAGAGAGGGAGATGGTGGAGAAGGAGGGAGGGAGGGAGGTGAGGGAGAAAGGACGGAAGGAGGGGAAGTAGAAGAGAGTGAGGTAGAGGGGAGGAGGGAGATGGGGAGAGAGAAGAAAGGAGGGAGGTGTAGAGAGAGGGAGATGGTGGAGAAGAGAGAGGGAGAGAGGTAGGGAGAAAGGACGAAGGAGGGAGGTAGGAGAGAGTGAGATAGGGGGAGGAGAGAGGGGAAAGGAGGGAGAGGAGGAGAGAGAGGAGAGAAGGAGGAGAAAGAATGAGAGAGAAGGGAGGGGGTAGAAAGATAGAGACGGAAATGGAGATAGATAGAGAGAGAAAGACGGAAATAGAGATAGAGAGAGAGATACAGAAATAGAGATAGACAAGATAGAGATAGAGAGAGAGACGGAAATAGAGATAGAGATAGAGAGAGGAACAGAGATAAAGAGAGAGAGAGATAAACAGAGATAAACAGAGCGAGAGACCGAGATGACACACCCGGCCTGCCTAACACCCACTCAGACACACAGCTCCCGTAGCAGTCGCAGGAGGCCCCGCGAGCAGCCACCTGTCGCAGCCCGAGAAACCCCGAGCATCACAAAACCCAATAATCTATATAGATCAGTAATCAATCAAATTCTTCTCGGATTTCCTCCTCTCTTAAGAATGATTTAGAGAGAGATTCAGAGAGCTGTGAGGGAGGCGAGGTTTCGTTGTCTCATGGGTGGCGGTTTCTTTTGTGGGGGGTCGTTTCTCTCTGTCTGTCTGTCTGTCTGTGTCTGTTTCTCTTTCTCTGTCTTTCTCTGTCTGTCTCTGTTATTCTGTCTCTCTCTCTGTCTGTCCTCTTTCTCTGTCTGTCTCTGTTATTGCCTGTCTCTCTCTGTCTGTTTGTTTGTTTGTCTCTTTCTTTCTTTCTCTGTCTCTCTCTTCTTTCTCTCTCTGTCTGTCTGTCTGCTGTCTCTCTCTCTCTCTCTCTCTCTCTCTCTCTCTCTCTCTCTCTCTCTCTCTCTCTCTCTCTCTCTCTCTCTCTCTCTCTCTCTCTCTCTCTCTCTTCTTTCTCTCTCTCTCTTTCTCTCTTCTCTCTCTCTCTTTTCTTTTGGGGGGGAGGGTCTTTTGTGATGAGTTTTGGTGATGATGATGATGATGATAATGAGGATGATGATAGTGATGATGATAATGATGATGACGTAAACACATTCTTTCTTTCTTTTCTTACTTTCATTTTTTATTTTCCCTTTTTGCGTCGGGTGGGGTATTGTGACATTTTTTGTGATGAATATTAGTGATGATGTATTTCTTTCCTTCTTTTTTTAAGCTTCTTTCTCCTCGGGGGGGGGGGGGTGATGAACTTCAGTGATGAGTCTTCGTGGTGATGTATCTTAAATGGACATATAGGCCTATATTATTTAAAAAAAAAAAAAAAAAAAATCTGACGTGTTTTGCAGTCGTTTTCCTTAAACTAGAACGATAATTTACGTTAACGAACGTTTTTTATGAATGAGTTACGATCACGATAATATATGGTGATGATTCATAGTGATGACAATTCTTAATGATGAGTAATAGTGATGTTCCTATTTAGTGATGAAATATGGTGCATTGTGTATACAGTATAAAATGTTATAGTTATAGTGACAATGATGTATAGTGATTTGCGTATAGTATGTAATGTTATAATTATGACAATGATCTTATATAGTGATGATCTTATATGCTGAAATATAGTCATAGTTATAGTGACAATGACCTTATATAGTGACGATGATCTTATATGCTGAAATATAGTCATAGTTATAGTGACAATGACCTTATATAGTGACGATGATCTTATATGCTGAAATATAGTCATAGTCATAGTGACAATGACCTTATAGAGTGACGATGATCTTATATGCTGAAATATGGTTATAGTCATAGTGACAATGACCTTATATAGTGACGATGATCTTATATGCTGAAATATAGTTATAGTTATAGTGACAATGACCTTATAGAGTGATGATAATCTTATATGCTGAAATATAGTCATAGTTATAGTGACAATGACCTTATAAAGTGGCGATGATCTTATATGCTGAAATATTTAGTGATGAGATAAAGTGGTGATGAGGTTTGGTGATGAGTGAACAGCCGCGGTCCCGCAAGTGCATACGATGAGTTGGCAACACTGAGTCGCGGCTTGATGGTCTGCGATTCAGTGATTTTGGTTCCTTCTTCTTCTTTTTCTCCTTCTTCTCCTTCTTCTTCTTCTCCTTCTTCTTCTTCTTCTTCTTTCCTTCTTCTTCTTCTTCTTCTCCTTCTTCTTCTT
>NW_020872906.1:637843-660343 GCF_003789085.1 Penaeus vannamei
TATTTCTTTCACCGCTTCTCTCTTACCTATTACTTTCTTCATCTTTATATTCTTAATCGTATATCAATTCATTATTTGGGCTGGTTGGATGTTGTGTTGTGTGTGTCCTCTCTTCCTCTCTCTCACTCTCTTCTCTCTCTTCTTCTCCGTTCTCTCTCTCTCTACTCTCTTCTCCTCTCTCTCTCTCCTCTCTCTCTCCTCCCTCTCTCTACTCCTGTCTCTCTCATCTCTCTCTCTCCCTCTACTCTCTCTATTCCTCTCCCTCTCTCCCTGGCTCCCTCTCTCTAGGCTCCTCCCTCTCCCTCTCCCTCTCCCTCTTCCCCCTCGCCTGCTCCCTTTCCCTCTCCCTCTCCTTTCCCCTCCCTTTCCCTTCTCTCTCTCTCCTCCCCCTCTTTCTCCTTCTCTTTGCTCTCTCCGTCTTCCTCTCTCCTCCTCCTCCCATCTTCTCTTTCCTCGTACTACGCGACTCACATTCTTCTCCTACTTAACATCTTCTCGCTCCCGTCTCCTGCCTCTCTTCGCTTTCTCCTTCTCTACTGCACCATTCTTCTTTTCCTCTCATCTCTCTCTCTTTTCCGCTTCCCGGTTCTCTGGCCCTGCGAAACCGTATGTCCTAATAACGGCCGATAGCTATCGCGTCTCCTTCTCCTTCTCTATCTTCCATGCTCTTTCTTTCTTGTCCCAAGACATACTCTGACGGTGCGCTACATACTTCTGAGGCAAGGACATCCGCGAACTAATAAAAAAAAGGAGCGAGGACAAATTTCACAAGCACGACAGGTTAGAGGAAGAGGGGAGAGAGAGAGGAACGAAGGACAGAAGTAGAAGGAGGAAAATGTCTTTGCAAGATTCTTGTTCGTTTTTTTTTTTTTCTTTCATTTCTTTTCTTTTTTCTGCTTGTAGTTTTTTTTTTGTCTTTCTTTCTTTTTTTTTTCTTCGTTGCTCGTATCCTCTCGCTTTTGTTCTGATTTTTCTAATTTTATTTTCTTTATTCTCTTATTTTTTTCGTTTGATCTCCTCTTTTTTTCATTCCTCTTTCTTTTTTGTGTTGATCGTTCTTCATTATTCATTCACTTTTCTTACCTCCTACTTCCCCTATTTCCCTAGCATTTGTAATCTTCTCTTTTCAATTCTTTCCCTTCTCTTCGCCATTCTCTCCTCTTCATATATCATTACCATTTATCACACCATGGATACCACCCTCTCCACCTCCCCATTTCTCCCACCTTCCCCCCAGTTTCTTCCCCTCTCCCACCCTCCATTTTTTCTCCCTCTTCCCACCCAGCTTCCCCCATTTCCGCTCGCCATACTCTTCCTCCCTTCCTTCTCCCTCTCCCACCTCCTCCATTCTCCCCCTCTCTCCCACCCTCCCCCCATTTTTCCATCCCCTTCCCCCACCCTCCCCCATTTTCTCCCTCTCCCACCCACTCCTTTTTCTCACCTCTCCCACCCACCCCCCATTTTCTCCTCCTCTCTTCACCTCTCGCTCCTCTCCCTTTCTCCCCCATTTCTCCCACCCCCCTTTCTCCTCCTCTCTCAACCACCTCCCCTTTTCCCTATCCCACACCGTCCCCACCATTTCTTCCCTCCACTCCATTCCCATTTTCTCCCTCTCCCACACCTCCACACCTTTTCTCCCCTCTCCACCCACCCCATTTTTCCTCCTCTCCCACCTTCCCCCTCTCCCCTTTCTCCCATTTCTCCCACCACCCTTTCTCCTCTCTCTCAACCCCCACCAATTTCTCCCCCTCTCCCACGCTCCCCATTTTCTCCCCCTTCCCCCCACCCTCCCTCCCTCCCCATTTCTCCCCTCTCCCACCCTCATCCACACCCTGTTCTTCCCGCCTCTCCCACCTTCAGTACCCCTCTCAATTTTCTCCTCCTCCTCCTCACCCCTTTCCCCTCTTCACCCCATTTTCTTCCCCTCTCCACCCACCCCTTTCTCCTCCTCTCTCACACTCCCATTTCTCACCTTTCTCCCCCCTCTCCCCATTTCTTTCCCACTCTCCTCTTCCCCACACCTCCTCTCCCTCACCTTTCTCCTCCCCCCTCTTCCCACCCCCTTCCTCCTCTCTCTTCCCACCTCCTCCCTCTCCTCCCCCTCTCCCCCCTCCCCCACCTCCCCCATTTTTCTCCCTCTCCCACCCACCTCCTCTCTCCATTTCTCCCCCTCTCCCCGCCTTCCCCTCTTCCCCCCCTCCCACGCCCCATACAGCGCGGGCATCATTTGGATCGCGCACGCCGGGAATCTGCCGGTTTTTGTCTCTCTGAGTCCTTCGCGGAGGTCGTGGCCTGTAATAGTTTCTTCTACCTTCTTTCCTTCTTTCTTCTTCTTCTTCTGCTTCTGCTTCTTCTTCTTTTCTTTCTTCTTCTTCTTCTTCTTCTCTTGCTTCTGCTTCTTCATGTGTTTGCTTCTTGCTTCTGCTTCTTGGTTCTGTTCTTCTTTCTTTTTTCTTTTTTTCCTTTTTCTTTCTTTTTTTCTTTTTCTTCTTCTTCCTTCTTCTGCTCCTTCTTTTGCTTTTCATTTCTTCTTCTTTCTTCTTTTCTTCTTCGGCTTCTTCTTCTTCTTTTTCTTCTATTTCTTCTCATAATCATAATCAATATCATCATTCTTCTTTTTCTTTTTCTTCTTTTTCCTTTCTTTTCTCTCTTTCTCCTTCTTCTTCTTCTTCTTCTTTTTCTTCATCTTCTTTTTTTTTCTTCTTCTCTTCTTCTTTCTTTTCTTTCTTCTTTTTTTCTTCTTCTTCTACCTTCTTCTTCTTCTTCTGCTACTGCTACTACAATAATACTAATACAATAGTTTACTCTTGATATTTTATCTTCTTATATTTATTTACTTTACTTCTTCATTTTCTTCGTCTAGTTCTTCTTCTCTCCTTTCTCTTACTACAATACTTCTTCTCATCATCATTCTACTTTCCTCATTCTTTCTATCATCTTATTTGTGCCCCCTACACACACACACGCACAACATGCACACACACACACAATACACAAGCACACGCACACGATTTTCATTCCCGACACCGAAGGTCCAAATTTGAATCAAAACAAAAACTCCTTCGACCTTCTCTGACCTCAAATACAATCTCGAGAACATGCTTCCTTCTTGTCGCATCTCCCTCCTCCTTAACCTCCCCTCCCTCCCCCCCCTTAAAACCCTTCCTCCTTCTCCTCTCCCTGTCCTCCTTTCTTTTTCTATCTCCCTCCTCCCTTAACCTCCCCCTCCCTCCCCTTAACTCCCCCCCTCACCCCTTAACCCTTCCTCTTCTCCCTCTCCCTGTCCCTCCTTTCTCCTTCTATCTCCTCCTCCTTAACCTCCCCCTCCCTCCCCTTAACTCCTCCCCTCCCCCCTTAACCCTTCCTCTTCTCCTCTCCCTGTCCTCCTTTCTTCTTTCTATCTCCCTCCTCCATAACCTCCTCCTCCCTCCCCTTAACCCCCTCCTCTTCCCCTCTCCCTGTCCTCCTTCCTTCTTTCTAACTTCGTCTATTTGCCATTTTCTGTCTTCTTTTTCTTATTTTCCTGTCTATTCTTCTCGCCTCTCCTTCCCTTCCTTCCTTCTTTCTATATCATTTCTTTCTTTTCGTCGTATTCTATCCGTCTCGCTCCTCTCTTTCATTCTCTTCCTTTTTCTTTCTATCTCTCTCTTTCTTTCCTTTCACTTACTTTGTTCTTCCCCCATCATCATCATTTCCTTCCTCCTTCCGTCCGGTTTATTCACCCTTTTCTCATCATTCTCCATTCTTCTTCTTCTTCTCACTCTTTCTCTTCTTCCTTTCACACCCTCTTTCTCTCTCTCCATTCCCTTTCTTCCCTTCCTCCCCCTCCCCCCCCTTCTTCATCGTCTTCCTATTCCCATCTCTCCTCCTCCCCTCCCCGTCCATCCATGCCCCCAGCCCTCCCCATGCTTGCTTGAGAAATACAGAGGAGTTTGAGAATACTGGGGGACTGGGGATGGGGTGGAAGGGCGAGGGGGTGGAGGTGGGGTGGGTGAGGAGGTGGGAAGGGGGGAGGTGTGAGGAGTGGGGAGGGTGGAGGTGAAGGGGTGGGGAGGGGAGGGGGGTGTAATTGACAGGAACTGAAAAAAACTTGCTTTGACACTCTGTATCCTGTTCTGACATCCTCTCCTCCTCCCTTCTCTTCCTGTCCGTCTCTCCTCTTTCCTTCCCTCCTCCTTTCTCTTCTTCTTCTTCCTGTCCTTCCTCCGTTTCTCTTTCTCTCCTTCTCCCCTCCTCTCTTCCTCTTTTTCCCTCCCTCCTCCTATTTTTCTTTCTCCTCTCCTCCTTCCTTCTTCTTTCTCTCTCCCCTCTTTATTCTCTCATCCCCCTCTTCTCCCTCTCCTTCCTCTCTTCCCCTTCTTTTTCCCTCCCCTTCCTTTTCTCTCTTTACCAACTCTTCTCTAATTCCCCTCTTTCTTTATTCTTCTTCCCCCCCGTTATCTCTCCTCTCTTACTACTCTTTTCGACTAGTCACAATTTTAATTCACATTTAACGAATACACAGACACACCATCTTTGTCAACAAACACAACACAAAGTACACATACACACAACAAAACACACACAAACGCCACACAAACACACACACAACACACACACACACACCACACAGACACACACACACACGCCAACACACGCACACACACACACACACACAAAACACACACACACACATCATACACACACCCACAGACACACCACACACACACACAAAAGCACACACACAAAAAGCACACACACAAGACACATAAACACACACAACAAGCACACACTCATACACACAGCACACACACAAAACACACACACAGAAAGACACACACACAAAAGCACACACACACACACACACAACACAAACACACACACACACACACACACACACACACACAAAAGCACACACACACACACACACACACACACACACACACACACACACACATACACACACACACACACACACACACACACACACAACACAACACACACAGACACACACACACACACACCACCACACACACAACACACACGCATCCCTCTACTTTCAATCACGTGCAAAGGAAAGTCATTGTCGATATTAATATTCAAAACGTCATAAAATGAATCAAATACCCAGAGAAATTTTAGCATAAATACATTTCACTCTTTTTTTTTATATTCGTGTATTTCCTGTGTCGTGCACGAGTATCAGTTTCTCCGTCACTTTCACGAGTTTAAAATAACAATAACACAAATGCGAGGGAAAAGTGGTGTGTTTTTTTTTTTTTGTTGTTTTTGAGAAATGGTGATAACTTAATTGTATGTATGTTCTGTGTGTATTGTGTGTGTGGGGGAGGGAAGGGGGTGTGTTGTGTGTGCGCGTGTGTGTGTGTGTGTGTGTGTTGTGTGTGTATGTGTCTGTGTCTGTGTGTCTGTATGTGTATGTGTGTGTGCATTTGTGTGTGTGTGTGTGCCTGCTCTGTGTGTGTGTGTGTGTGTGCTTATGTGTACGTGTGAGCGTGCCCAACTACTTCCCGTGTCGTGCATGAAAAGCATAATTTTCTCCTTCACTTTCTCCGCCCAATCTTAAAATTGTATCAACGTGAAAAAGATAACAATAAACATAAATGCACGTCTTAAAAGGGTTATTTTTATGTTTGGAACACTCAGTAACTGTGTGTGTGTGTGTGCGTGTGTGGTGTGTGCGTGTGTGGTGTGACGTGTGGGTGTGTACGTGTGGGGTGTGTACGTGTGGGGATGTGTACGTGTGTGGAGGGGGTGTCGTGTGAGGTGTATGCGTGTGGGTGTGTATATTGAGTGTGTGCGTGTAGAATGCGTGTGTGTGTGTGAATGCGTGCGTGTGGGGTGAGTGTGTGTGTGTGTGTAGGGGGGTGTAAACCACTAAAAAAAAATGACCATATAGTTTTGTTGAGAATTACGTCAGTCTGTGTTTTTTCAGCCTGGGTCATCCGCTTCGCTCGCAGTCCGGTTAATAAAGATTTTGTCTCTCGTCTTTTGTTTCGGTGAGATTGTACATCCTCTCTCTCTCTCTCTCTCTCTCTCTCCTCTCTCTCTCTCTCTCTCTCCTCTCTCTCTCTCTCTCTCTCTCTCTCTCTCTCTCTCTCTCTCTTTCTATCCATCTCCTCTCTCATCTCTCTCTCTCTCTTCCTCTCCCTTCCCTCCTCCTCCCTCCCTTCCCTCCCTCCCTCCCTCTCCTCCCTCCCCTCCTCCTTCTCTCCTCTCCCTCCTCCTCCTCCTCCCCCCCCTCCCTCACCTCCCTCCCTCCCTCCTCCCCTTCTTCCCCCTCCCTCCCTCCCTCCCTCCTCCATCCTTCATCCCTCCCTCCTCCTTCCTCCTCCTCTCCCCTCCCCTCCCTTCTTCCCCCTCCCTCCCCCTCCCTCTTCACCCTTCCTCCCCTCCTCCTTCCCTCCCTCCCTCCCCCCTCCCCCCCTCCCTCCCTCCTCCCTCCCTTCCCTCCCATCCCCCTCTTCCCTCCCCCCTCTTCCCTTTCTCCCTCCCTCCCCTCCCTCCTCCTCTCTCCTCCATCTGCGTGAGAGACAGAGCTTCTCTCATCAAAGCGCGTTCCACAACACAGTTCATTTTAAACACGCTTGAGAAGTCACTTTTTGCATAATGAAAATGCAGTTTGATGTTTCTGTCTCATTTTTCGGTCTTTTTGGGGTCCATTCGGAGGAGGAGAGCGGGAAATAGAGCGGTGTGGGTGTGGGTGTTTGTTTTTGGGATTGACTTCGTTGCGTTTGTTTGTATTTTTTGTTTGTTATGATTTCGGTTGTTTGTTTTGTTGATCTTGTTGTTGGGATTCTGAGCTTGGGTTCTTTGTTTGTTTTGTTTAGATTCGAAGTTTGAGCTTTCAGACGTTTGTTTTGAGACTTGCTTGTGTGTGTGTGTGTGTGTGTGTGTGTTTGTCTGTGTGCGTGTGTGTGTGTGTTGTGTATATGTGTGTTGTGTTTATTCTGTATTTTGAGCCTTATAGGAGTCTTGTCTTACTGTCATTTTCTTAATGATATATATAATGTCATCAAACCCACAATAGCAAGTTTTATATCAAGGAAAACACGCTACCATCACTACGATCAGTAATAGTAACACAAATTATACAATATCCACTTTTTTTTTTTCATTTCTCCTCCCAAAAGAATGGAAAATTTCTAGGGCAAAATAACATTCATAACTTGATTCTATTCTAATCTCCTTTTTTAATCCTATTTTTAATTCGGAGGTTTTATTTTTGTTGATATAAAAACCTTAAAATATACATTCGAAGGTTATTTTGTTGATATAAAACCTTAAATATACATCGAAGGTTTATTTTGTTGATATAATATTAAAACCTTAAATATACCTCGAAAATTATATAAACCTTAAATATACATCTACAGTTGAAGGTCATTTTTAAGGCATGAAGAGGAATTCATAACAATTATATTTATTATTTAAGATCGTCATCCATTAATTGTTTTAGTCGATATTTTTTATCGAGGATCATTTTGGTAATGTTTTTGAAGGGAAGGGAAAAAGAGGAGGAGGAAAGAGGGGAGAGGAGGAGAAGAGGCAAAGGGAAGAGAAGGAGGAGAGACGAGGAGGAGGAAGGGAAAAAGAGGAGGAGGGAGAGGAAGAGAAGGAGGAGGGGGAAAAGAAGGAATGAAGGGATGGGAAGAGAAGGACGAGGGGGAGGGGGGAAAAAGGAGGAGGGAAAAAGGAAGAGAAAGAGGAGGAGGAGGTAGAGAGAGGAAGAAAAGAAAAAAGGAGGAAGAGAAGGGATGAACAAGGGGGGAGGAAATGTAAAAATAAAGAGAATGAGGTGGAGAAAAAGGAAGAGGGAGACGAGGAGGAGGACTGTTGGAGGAGGTGAAAGAGCGGAGGAGTGGAGGTGGAGAGGGTGGAGAAGATAGAGATGGAGACAGAGCTAATGGTGGAGGAAAGAGGAGGTGAATGAGGGAGATGAAGACGGAGGTGGAGCTGGAAGTGATGGCGATGGAGGTGAAGGTGGAAAGGTGGAAGTGGATGAAGAGAAAGGAGAAGAAGAAGAAGGAAGGAAAAGAGGCCAAGAAGATAAAGAGGAGGAAGAAGAAAATAAAGAACAATCTAACAAGACGACGAAAGACAACAACAAAAACAAACGCAAGAAGAAAGAAAATAAGAAATAGACAATGACGAAGAACAAAGACAAAAACGAGGAATAAAATAAGAGACGAAGCAATAAAACAAAACACCAAATCCAATCAACAACAAAAACAACAAACAAGGAAAAAAGTGAACTGAAGCAATATAAAACAAATCAACAAAAAACTCAACAATAATAAAAAGAAAAACTAGACAAATCATATAAAAAGGAAGTAAAAAAAAAGTAAACAAATAGATCACGTGACACCAAACGACTCCCAGAACCGAGGTTAAAGTAGAGCAAAAAAAGACCGGCCAACTCTCCCCGTCTGTAGGTCAGGTCATTCAACCGGGGTCAGGTCACGGGAGTCGTGAGGAATCGTCGCTCTAATGTCGTCCTGTGTTGGCCTGGGAGGAGGGGGGAGGGGGGGGTAGAGGAGGGGGAGAGGAAGGGGTGGGGGAAGGAGGGGTAAGAGGCAGGGGGAGGTTGAAGGTGGTGGGGAAAAGAGGGGGGAGAGAGGAAGGAGAAGGGGTGGTGGGGGATGGGTGTAGGAAGAGGGGGCGAGGGAGGGGCGAGAGGGGAGTAGAGGGAGGGGTGGGGGGGATGGGTGATAGGAAAGAGGGGGTGAGGGAGGGGGACGGGAAGGTGTGGTAGGAAACAGGGGGGATGGGAAGGTGTGGTGGGGGATGGGTGGTAGGAAAGAGGGGGGTGAGGGGGGCGGGAGGTAGAGGGAGGAGAAGGGGTGGGTGCGGGGATGGTGCTAGGAAAGGAGGGGGTGAGGGGGGGGAGGGAGAAAGGGGTGGTGGGGGATGGGTGGTAGGAAAGCGCGGGGAGGGAGGGGCAGGTGGTGGAGGTAGAGGGAAAGGGTGGTGGGGAAGAGGGGGTAGAGGAAAGAGGAGAGGAAGGTGTGGTGGGCAAGGACGCGGGTGCAGGGAGGAACGGGGGCAGAAGGCAAGGGGTGATAGGACGAGCACGTCGGGGGTGACGGAGGTGGAAGAACAGGGGAGGGGCACTAGGCACGCGCAGGAGCAAGGGCGGTGGCTACCGGGGAACCGAAGAGGATGGTAAGGGGAGAGGGCCGACAGGAACGGAGAAGAGGAGGGGCGATGGGAGGGAAAGGGGTGTTGGAGGGGGGTGAGGGGAGCTGGAGAGGGAGGAGGGGGGAGGGAAAGGGGTGTTGGAGGGGTTGAGAGGGGAGCTGGAAGAGGGAGGAGGGGGGGGAGGGGAGGACGGGGGCTGTGACGTACTCTTGGCGGTACGTTAACACTCTTCCGGAGGCCATGCAGTCAGTTCCAAATTTTTATCGTTTTTGTTTTTTTCTTTCCGCTCTTCGCTACAAGTGAGGAAATAATAGCCACAGTATATAAATTACATATAATGAATGTGTTTGTTTTGTTTGTTTGTGTCTGTGTATGTGTGTGTGTTGTGTGTGCGCGTGTGTGTGTGTGTGTGTGTCGTTTGCGTGTGTGTGTATGTGTCAGTTGTGTGTGAGTGCGTGTGTGTATGAGTTATGTGTGTGCGTGTATATGTGTGTGTGTGTGTGTGTGTAGATGTCATTTCGGTTCATTTTTCCCCGTCTATGTCCGCATTTTGCCCCTCAATGTACACAAAGGAGAGAAACTGTGTCAGTATTCCCAACCATTCGTAAAGCGTTGAAGGTGATGAATACCCACATTTCAAAATCGATTTCATATCCCTGTAATCACCGTCGGCTTTGCGAAAATTACAGTTACGTACCAAAAAAATAGAACCGCACCTATTTGGAAAGAAAATAAATGGCGCCATATTTGAACTCGTTTTCCCGCGCTGAATTTTTCCCCTAGATCACCTCCATCTAGGGGAATTTTCGTCCCATTTTCCTCGACGTGGGGGAAAATGACTCGACGTGGGGAAAAATGAGGGGTTGCTTTGTGCGGTCTCCGTGATAGAAAAATCCAGAAGAGAAAGGAGGAAAGGGGAAGAGGGAGAAAGAGGGAAGAGAGGGGAAAGGAAAAAAATAGGGAGAGGGAGAGGAGGAGACAAAAGGAATTAGGTAGAGAACAGGAGCAAATAGAAAAAGGAAGGGTAAAAAAAAAATTAAAGGGAAAGAAGAAGAAAGAAGAGAAAAAAAAGAACAAGTAAAAAAAAAAAAAAAAAAAAAAAAAAAGATAAAAGAAGGAAAACCGAAACAAAACAAAACAACGAATTTAGAAAACTAACTCGAGAAAAAATAAATAAAGCAGAGTTCCATCGCGTCGACTGGGGGAAAAATACTCAATATTTAGGGAAGAAGGGTAAGCATACGGGCATGGGGGGTGATGGGATGATGGTGGGGGGGGGGTGCGATCACGACCGCGGGAAGGTGATGAATTTGTCTTCGGAATATCGTGATGGTGTTCATATCACGTTTTTATTTTTTTCATTTATTTTTTCTCTTTATTTTTTTTTTTCGTGTTTGATTGTTTTCTGTTGTTTCTTTTTTGTCTGTTTTTCATATCGTTTTGTTCTTTGCTTTTGGAAAGGCAGGGATTTTTTTTTTTTTTTTTTTTTTTGAGTGGTTGGAGATTACGGGAAGTTGTGAAAGAATAAAAAAAATACATACATATATATATAATATATATATATATATATATATATAATTATATATATATTTTTCGCCTTTAAAGTTTAAAGAGAAAGAGAGGGAGGGCACAGACAGACAGACAATCAGACATAGAGACAAACACAAAATAAACACACACAAAAAAAACAATAATATAATCCATCAAAACACCCACGTCCCCGAATCTCTCTAAACAACAACAACAACAACAAACAACAACAACAACAAATCGACCTTTACGTCACAACAACAACCAGAGCGACAGTTCAAGCCGAGGCGTGTTCCAAAAGCTCTTAAAATCTGCATAATAGACGGTTTAAGAAGGGTCATATTCGCGTGAAACAGGCAGGTGGTGGTTAGGTAGTTGGGTTGTTAGGTGGTTAGGGCCATTTATCCGTCTCATTAATTATTATTTAGCCTTTTGGTGGTCATTTAGGGTGATTTCTTTTTGATATGGGGGGGGGGGGGGGGAATCGATGTAAGTGTGTGTGCGTATGTGTTCGTTTCTTTTTCTATGTTTCTCTCTATCTCTTTCTCTTCTCTCACTCTTTCTGTCTGTCTCTCTCTCTCTCTCTCTCTCTCTCTCTCTCTCTCTCTCTCTCTCTCCTCTCTCTCTCTCTCTCTCTCTCTCTCTCTCTCTCTCTCTCTCTTCTCTCTCTCTCTCTCTCTCTCTCTCTCTCTCTCTCTCTCTCTCTCTCTCTCTCTCTCTCTCTTCTCTCTTCTCTCTTTCTCTCTTCTCTCTTGTCTGTCTGTCTGTATGTGTTTTATGAGTATTTTGTTGTGTGTCTCCAATCTTAACAAAATCCACAAAGAAAACAAAAACAAAAAAAGAAAATGAAACACGAAAAAACTATAAACAAAACAAAACAAAGGAAAAATACACACAAAATTAACAAAACAAACAAGGAAAAGAAAACGAAAAAAAAGATCACAAATCACACCCAAAAAATCAACAAAACAAAACCAAAAAAAAGAAAAAATGAAAAAATAAACAAAGAATTCACCCCGCCAACCCCCCCCCCCCCCCCCACCTCAAAAAAAAAAGGACAATATTCCCAGACACCTTTTTCTCGGTGTCGTCTCACGGTGTCTGTTTTGAGCGTCTTAAGAAAAAGAAAGAAAAAGGTCAAGAAAGCACGTGTCATATGACCTTTCTTACCACAGTGTCATAACCCTACTCTCGAGTACTGTTACCTCACTCTGTATCGTGTGTGCGTGTGTGTGTGTGTGTGTGTATGTCTGTGTATGTGTAGGGTAAATATGAATGTGTGTGCGTGTATGTGTGTGTGTGTTTTTGTATGAATGTGTATGCGTACGGTATGTATGATTGTGTGTGTGTGTGTTGGTCTGTGTGTGTGTGCGTGTGTGTGTTTGAATGTATGTGTATGCGTACGGTAAATATGAATGTGTATGTGTGTGTGCTTATGTGTATGTGCATGTGTGTGTCTGTACGTAAATATATATGTATGTGTTTCCGTGTGTTTGAATGTATGTGTACGGTAAATATGAATATGTGTGTGTGCTTATAGTATGGTATGTGTATGGTGAATATAAAAATATGTGTGTGTGCTTTATATGTATATGTATGTGCACGGTAGATATGGATGTGTGTGTATGTGTGTGTGTGTGTGTGTAGGTACGGTAAATATGTAAATAGAGTAAGTTACAGATAGATAGATAGATAGACAGGTTCACATACAGGAAGACAAACTGATAGGTAGACAGACAGATTATAAAATTAGATAGATAGAGAAATAAATATATATTGGGCCAATTATTTACTGATAGGTAGATAGACATAGAAAAAGAGATAGGGGATAGCCAGATAGATAGACAGATGGAGAGACAGATAGACAGACGGATAGATATATGTTATATGCATAGGTAAAAGATCTATGATTGCATATTTCTATTTGTATATGGGATGAGTACTATAAAAAATAATATTCAAAGACAGATACTGTATATCATAAACAAACATATGATAAATAGAAACATAATCCTCTATCAGCCAATACAAAACACACACACACACACACATACACACACACACCACACAAACAACACACACACACACACACACCACACACACACATACACACACACACACACACACACACACACACACACACACACACACACACACACACACACACACAACACATTATATTATATATACATATATATATATATATATATATATTATATAATATATATATATATATATATATATGTATATATATATATATATATATATATATATATATATATATATATATATATATATTCTTACCGCTATGAATAACAACTAAATGGACCATTATTCCGACGTCCACTTGACATATTGCAAGATCACCTGCAACTCCGCGCATATTTATCCGAGATGCAATTACAACTAAAACAAGGAAGAGGTTTATTGAAAAGAGGTAATGGGCCTTTTTCCTCGAGCTAATTGTTGCAAAGGAAGTCTGCAACATGAGACGAGGTTGAGGGAGGCAGCAGACATCCGCCGGGCTGGCAACGGCAATGTATATCACTGTGGCAAGAGAGGGTGCTGTCTCTGGGTGTTCGAGGTGACGGGTCTTGTGTGTGCTGTGTTTGTGTTTGTTTGTTTTGTTTGTGTGTTTGTTGTGTTTGTTTTTGTGTTTGTGTGTGGGTGTGTGCGTGTCTGGCTGTTTGTTTGTTTGTGAGTGAGTGTGTGTGTGTTTGTGTGCGTGTTTGTGTGTTTGTGTGTGTGCCTGTGTGGTGTGTTTATGTGCCTGGTGTGTGTTTGTGTGTGTGTTTGTGTGTGTGTGTGTTTGTCTGTGTGTTTGTAGATGTTTCTGTTTGGGTGTGATAATTTGTGTATTTGTGTGCGTTTGTACATATGTTCGTGTGCGTGTCTCTTTGCACGACTATGTGTGTGGCATGGAAGTAAACATGATATACACATAACTTCTAACAATAAATAAGTAATAATAATTATTCATAATGCAACAAAAAATAATAAAAAAATAAAAATAAAAAATAAAAATAATACAAACAGACACCGATTTCATCTACCCCCCCCCTCTCCACTCCCACCCCCCACCCACCCCACCCCCTCAACCCTTTTCACATCTCCTTTTCTCCTTCTCTTCCTTAACCCTTTCTCACAAGACATCTAATCTACGTCTAATTCCTCGAGACTCGAAACGACACCATGGGGGGGTAGGGGGGGGGGAGACGGGGGGTGGGAGGGGGGGGGTGGAGAATGAAGATGCAACAGTGACTAAACAAGAGAAAAGTTGCATAAAAGTTGCATCGTCATAATGATAATGGAGATTGAAGGGTCTCTCTCCGGATGACAGGCTGGCTAATCTCTGCTTAAGATGAATTGATGCCAAAAAAAAAAAAATAGAAAAGAAAAGGAAAAAAGAAAAAGAAAAACAAAGGCAATGAGATGGAGATTGTCATCTGAACTTGTTATCATTGTTTTCTTTTTTCTTTTTTCTTTTTTTTTTTTACATGTCCTCTTTCCTTTGGCAATGAGACGGAGATTTGTCATCTGAACTTGTTTATCATTGTTTTTTTTGTTTTGTTTTTGTTTTTTAATGTTCTTCCTTGGCCAATGGAGACAGATTTGTCATCTGAACTTGTTTATTATTGTTTTGTTTTTTTTTTTTTTTTTTGTGTCTTTTCCTTGTGCTGGTCTTTTTGTCTTCCTTCTTTTCTGAGTTTTTTTCAACTTTTTTGTTTTTTGTTATTTTGCCACTCAGATTTTCCGTTAAAATTTTTCCTTGTTCCTGTTGGGACTTTTGGATGGGAGGGAGGGAAAAAGNTTTTTTTGAGGGGGGGGGGATTTGTATCGATTTTTTTTTTTTTTACTTATCTCAATTATCCTTCCTCTTGTTTTCTTCATATATATCGTTCTTGTTTCTCTCTCTCTCCCCCCTCCCTCCCCCCCTCTATGCCTCCCCTCCTTTCCTCTTCCCTCCCTTCCTCCCTTCCTCTCCCTCTTTGCCCATCTCCCCCCTTCCTCCCTTCCTCCTCTCCCTCCCTCCCTTCTCCTTTCTCTTCCCTTCCTTTCCCTCACATCCCTCCTCCCCTCCTTCCCTCCTCCCCTCCTTCCTCCTCTCCCTCCCTCCCTCCTTCCCCTCCTCCTCCCCCTCCCTCCTCCTTCCCTCCCCCTCCTTCCTTCTTCCTTCCTTCCCTTCCTTCTCCCTCCCTCCCTCCTCCTTCCTCTCTCCCTCCTTCCCTCCTTCCCCTCCTCCTCTCTCTCCCTTCCCTCCTTCCCTCCCTCCCCTCCCTCCCCTCCCTCCCCCTCTCCTCTTCCCTCCCTCTCCCTTCTCCCATCAATTTTTTGAAGATAATTATTAATCCTTTTTTTCTCTCTTTTCAGGTAAGAGATCGTGATTCAGGAGTTGGCTGCAGTTCTGACACAGCACATCCATGTACGTTACGTCTCGTGTGTATGCTCTTTGTGTACGGCAGCATGTCATGTAATATGTGTACGGCTCATGTGCGTATTATTTGTGTGTACGGCCATCATGTGACCTGGCTGTGTCTTGTGTGTACAGTATCATGTACGTACGTCTCGTGTGTACGGCATCATGTGCGTATGTATTGCGTGTACGGCATCATGTGCGTATGTCTACATCATGTACGTCTTCATGTGCGTATATCTTGTGTCATGTTTTTTATATTATTTATTAAGAGAGAAATGAGAATAAGAAGAAAAGGAGAAGAAGAGAGAGAGAGAGAGAGAGAGAGAGAGAGAGAGAGAGGAGAGAGAGAGAGGAAGAGAGAGAGAGGAGAGAGAGAGAGAGAGAGATAAGAAGAAAGAGAGACAGACAGACAGATAAAACAGACAGACAGACAAAGAAAAAAGGGGCGAATTAGAGAAGAGAGAGAGAGAGACAGACAGACAGACAAAGAAAATGGGGCAAATTGAGGAGAGAGAGAAAGGAGAGAAGAGAGAGAGAACAGACAGACATACAGACCAGCAGAGACAGACAAAGAAAAAAGGGGGGCCGAATTAGAGAGGGAGAGAGACAGGACAGACAGAACAGACAGACAGGACAGACAGACAGGACAGACAGACAGACGACAACAAAAGAAAAGGAAAAAAGCAAAACTTTGACGACATTCAGACCTCACGTGGACGCACCAATTCTCCCTCAGTGCCTATCTCATAAAAGTATAAAACGTCCTTAAGATTAGATACTTTCTCTCCTTCCGCCGTGTTATTTGTAGAGAGGGGAGAGAGGGAGGAGGGGGGAAGAGGAAAGGAGGTGAGGGACGGGAGGAGCGGAGCGGAAGGAGAGGGAGGAAGACGGGAGGGAAGGAGGTGGAGGAGGGAAGGAGGAGGAAGGGGAGGGTAGGGAGGAAGAGGGAGGGAGGGAAAGGAGAGAGGGAGGGTAAGGATTGGATAGGGAGGGAGAGAGGGTGGGGAGGAAGAGGGAGGGAGGGAAGAAGGAGGAAGGAGGGATGGGTAGGGAAGAGGAGGGAGGTGGCGCGAGGGAAGAGAGGGAGGGTGGAGAAGGACGGAGTTTGGGAGGGAGGAGAAGAGAAGAGGAGGTGGGAGGAGGGGAAGGGAGAAGAAGAGGAAGGAGATGGTGGAGGAGGGAGAGGGAAGGAGGAGAGTAGGGAGGAGGAAGAGAGAGGGAGGGTACGGGAGGGGAGGAAGGAAGGAGGAAGGAGGGGGAGGGAGCGAGGAGAGGGGAGAAGGAGGGAGGGGAGGGAGGGAACGAGACGAAGGGAGAGGAAGGAGGGAGGAAGGGTGGGGAGGGAAGGAGAGGGAGGAAGAGGGAGGGAGGAGGGGGAAGGAGGAGGAAGAGGGGGGAAGGAGGGGAAAGAGGGAGAGAGGAGGGAAAGAGGAGGGAGGGAAGAGGAGGGAAGGAGAGGTGGGGAGGGAGAGGCAAGAGGGAGGGAGGAGGAAGGATAGATGGGGAGGGAAGGGAGGGAGGAGAAGGAGGGAGGGAGGGGGAGGAGAGGAGGAGGGGAAGGATGAGGGAGGGGGGGAGGGAGGGAGGTGGGGAGGGAGGAGGAGAGAAAGAGGAGGGAAGAGAGGAGAGAAGAGAGGGAGGAGGGGGAAGAGGCAGGGGGGAGGAGGGAAGAAGAGGGAGGGGGAGGGGGAATACCACGAGTTAAAGATTTCGGTGAGTCATGGTTGAAGGGGCGGCTTGGGGGGCGGGTTGTGGATGGGGGGTGTGGGTGTGGTATGGGGGGTAGTAAGAAAATTACATTTCTAAGCTGCTACAACACTTTTGAAGGATTTTTTTTTTTTCCTTCTAAAGGTCGTTTGTGGTTTCATAATTTATTTAGGATTTGCAGGATTCAGAGGATTGTAGGATAGTCAATTTCTTTTTATTTTTAATGTTTTAAATTTTTTTTTTTCCTTTTTTTTCTTTTTTTTTATATTATTTTTTCAAAGGGGGGTCAGGTTTTTTTTTCATTTGTTTGTTTATTTGTTAATTGATAATTTATTTATTTGTTTTTATTCATTTTAGGGGGGAGGGGAGAGGGTCAGGATTTTATTTATTTATTTGTTTATTTATTTAGTGGGTTGGGATTTTTTATTATTTACTTATTTGTTTGTTGTTTAGTGTTTTAGGATTTTTTTTTTTTATGTTTGTTTGTATTTTCATTTACTGGGATTATGATTTTTTAAATATATTTATTTATTTAGTGGAATTAAGATTTTTTATTAATTTATTTATTTATTTATTTGTTTAGTGCGGTTAGTTTAGGTTTGTTATTATTATCGATTTTTTTTTTTTAATGGGCGTAGGAATATTGGGGTTTTTGATTTAATTTATGTTATCGAATGTTATTTTTTTTTCTTTTTAAAGCGTATCTTTATGGATCCTTTATTTGTAGATTTCTTAGATTTTAAATATTTTGATCTTATGTATCTTTATTTTTATTTCTTTTTTATTTTTTATCTATGTATTCTTTATTTATTTATGGTTCTTTATTTTTATTCTTTTCTTATTTTCTTTATTTTTATTTATCTTATGTATATTTTATTTTGTATTTATTTTTAATTATTTTATGTAATTTTATTTTTTATCTTCTTTATTTTGTATTTCTTATATTTTCTTTTGTAATTTTATGTATTTCTTTATTTTTTTATTTATCTTTATGTATCTGTTATTTTTTATTTCTTTATTTTTTTATTTTTCTTTATTTATCTTTTCTTTATCTTTATTTTATTTCTTTATTTTCTTATTTACTTTTATGTATCTTTATTTTATCTCTTTATTTTATTTATCTTATGTATTCTTTATTTTATTCTAATTTTTATTTATCTTATGTATTATTTTTTGTTATTCTTTATTTTTATTTATCTTTTGTATCTTTATTTTTGTATTTCTTTATTTTTTTAATTTATCTTTATGTATCTTTATTTATTTATTTTTTTTATGTATCTTTTATGTTATCTTTATGTATTTCTTTATTTTTTATTTTTTATTTATCTTTTATATTTATCTTTATTTTTATTTCTTTATGTATCTTTTTTATTTTCTATTTTTATTTTATCTTATGTATATTCTTTATTTTATTCTGACTTCTCCTGTATTTTTATCTTTATGTATCTTTTCTAAGATGATTTATGTATCTTTCTAAGATTTCAGATTTCTAAGACTAGGATTTCGATTATGGAACTTTAGATTTTATTTACGAGGAATTTCCTAAGATTTACCAAGAAAAAATTCTTTTCTTTTAACGGAAAACTAATTTTTTCATTATTATTATATTTATTTAACCGAAATTATTTTTTTTTTCATTCTTATTATTATTTAACCGAAACTAATATAACTTAACCCAAGATTTTTTTTCTTTTTTTAACCGAAACTATTTTTTTATTTTATTTTTTTCATTCTTATTATTATTTAACCGAAACTATATAACTAACAAAAAAAAGAAAAGATATTAAACAAAAACCAAAATCTTTCGAAAAAATAAAACTGGCCTTGCAATATTTTTCACAATACTTGTTCTGGCAATACTGAGCGGCATACCAACCATGCCACACTGACATGGCAACATATAACTGGAAGATTTAAAGAAAAAAAGAAGAAGAAAGAAAAAAAAAGTGAAAAGATGAATAAAAAAGAAAGAAAAGAAGGAGAGAAGGAGAAAAGGAGAAAAGGAGGAAGAGAAGGAGAAGAGAGAGAGAGAGAAAGAAGAGAAGAGCAGGGAGAAGGGAGAGAGAGAGAAGGAAGAGAAGGAGAAGGCGAGAAGGAAAGAGAGAGAAGGAAGAGAGAAGAAGGGAGAAAGAAGAGAAAGGAGAAAGAGAGAAGGAGAAAAGGAGGAAGAGAAGGAAGGGAGAGAGAGAGAGAAAGAAGAGGAAGGAAAAGAGGAAGAAGAGAGGAGGAAGAAAGGAAGAACGAGAGAGAGAAGAGAAAGAAAGAGAAACAGGTCCAAAGAAAAACAAATGAAAAATGTTCAAAAATACAACACCCATACACATTAAAAAAAAAAAAAAAAAAAAAAAAAAAAAAAAAACACACCAACACCCACCCAATCAGACCAACATCCCGCAACATTTTCCCAAAGGACAATAATGCGTCGAAAGTCCCTCCCCCCCACCCCCCTTGGAATGCGTTTCCCAAGCCCATATAAGACCTCCTGCAACATCTGCAACGGCTGCAACCCGGAGGTGACCGAGGGGCTTCCCGCAGTATGCAAGGTATGCGGGGTATGCAATCTCACTTGCAACCGCCAGGCCTCCTCTTCCTCTGGCGTCTTCTCAATTCTCATTATTATTGTTGATGTTGTTAGTGTTTTATTTTATTCTTCGTCTTTTCTCCTTGTCTTCTTCTTCTTCTCTTCTTATTATTATTATTATTATTATTATTATTATTCTACTCTTCGTTTTTCCTGTCTTCTTATTATTATTATTGTTATTATTATTATTCTACTCTTCGTTTTTCCTCCTCTTCCTCTTTCTCTCCTCCTCCTCCCTTCCCTCCTTTCCTCTTCCTCCCCTCCTCCTTCCTCTTCTCCTCCTCCTTCTCCTCGTTCCTCTCTATCTTTTCCTCTCTCTCTCCTTGTCTTTCTTTCCCTCTCTTCACTTCTCCTTCCCTTCCTCCCCTTCCTCTTTATTATTATTATTATGATTACTGTTATTATCATTATTATTGTTATTATTATTATCATTATCCTCCATCTTCTCTCTCTTCTTCTTCTTCTCCATCTTCTTTTTTTTTTTCTTCATCATCATCATCATCATCATCTTCTCCTCCATCTCCTTCGCCTCCTTCTCCGTCTTCTTCTTATTCTTCTTATTTTTGTTTCCTCTTTTCCTTCTCCCTCCGTCCTTTATTCCAGTCTCTCTCTCCTATCTGTTTACATTTCTGCAGCGAAAGAGGAAGAGAGGAAGTGAGAGGATTTTTTTTAAACTGTTTTTCTTGGTGCTTTTCTTTCTGTCTATCTGTTTGTCTTTCTTTTTTTTTTTTTTTTTTGTTTCTCTTTTCTTTCTTTTTGTTTTGTTTCTCTGTTCTCTTCTCTTTCTCTTTCTCTTTCTTTTTTTTCTTTTTTTTTTGTCTTGTTTCTTGTTTCTTCTTTCTCTATCTCTATATATCTATCTATCTTTATCTGTTATCTATCTCCCCCCCCCCTCTCTCTCTCTCTCTCTCTCTCTCTCTCTCTCTCTCTCTCTCTCTCTCTCTCTCTCTCTCTCTCTCTCTCTCTCTCTCTCTCTTCTCTCTCTCTCTCTCTCTTTCTCTCTTCCCTTCTCTCTTTTTATTCTCACTTCGCCCCTCTCCCTTCTTTAATCTCCCCCCTCCCCCTCCCACTCCTTCCTCCTTCCCCACACCCCCCACACCCACCCTCACTCCTCCTTCCCACAAACAAGATCTCTCTCTCTCTCTCCCTTTCAATTCTCCTCCTTCCACGTTCTCCCACTCCCCCCCCTCATTTATTAAGGTTATCTCCTTATCCCCCTTTTCTCCTGAAATCTGGACGTGTGACGGAGAAGGAGGAGGAGAAGATCTTGTTAACGAAAGACGTTTGAGCTCGTGAGTGTTTTAGGAAACTGAGATGAGAGGAAATGGCGACGTGTGTGTATACGGACATGCGCTGGTGCTTGTGTACATTTACGTGTGCATGTATGTGTGTGTATATACTTACATACGTGCGGATATAGGTACGTGCTTATATTCATACTTACATGCATATACTTACATACTTGTGGATATAGGTACGTATTTTTATTCATACTTACATGCATATATACTTACATACATACATGCATACATATATACATACTTACATTCATACTTACATATAAACATACATACGTACATACTCACATACATACTTACATACCTACATACCTACATATATACATACGTACACACACACACACACACACACACACACACACACACACACACACACACACACACACCACACACCACACACCACACACACACACACACACACACACACACACACACACACACACACACACACACACACACACACACACACACAACACACACACACACACACACACACACACACACACACAAATGTCCGATACACACGCTTATATATATACGACCTTGTGTACCTGCATGTATGTATGCATGTGTACGTGTCCACACACACATGAACCTGCACACGACGGCCTTTGACGGCGGGGGAGGGGAGAGGGGGGGAGGGGGGAGGGAAGAGTGATGGGAGTCTGTTAAGCGTAATATATAGATGTCGGGATTCGGGAAAGTCAGCTGTCATGGAAGGAGAGGGAGAGGGGAGAGGGAGAGAGGGAGAGGGAGAGGGAAAGAGAGGGAGAGGGAGGAGGGAAAAGGGAAGGGAAAGAAGAGGAGAGGGGGGTAGGGAAGAGGGAGAGGGAAGGAGAGAGGGGAGAGGGAAAGAGGGAGGGGAAAGGGGAAAGAGGGAAAGGGAGAGGGAGAGGGAGAGGGAGAGGGGAAGAGGGAAAGGGGAGAGGGGGAGAGGGGAGGGGGAGGGAGAGAGGAGAGGGGGAGGGGAGAGGGAGGGAGAAGGAGAGGGGAGAAGGGCAGAGGGAAAGAGGGAGAGGGGGAGGGATAAGGGGAGGGGAGAGGGAAGGAGGGCGGGAAATAGGGGAGAGGGAGGGGAGAAGGAGAGGGAGAGGGGGAGGGATAAGGGGAGGGAGAGGGGGGGAGGGGAGAGGGAGAGGGGAAAGAGGGGAAGGAGAGGGGTAGGGAGAGAGGAGAGAAAGGGAAGGGGGAGGGAGGGAGAGAGGGAGGGATATGGAAGGAGAGGGAGAGAGAGGGGGTTGGGATGGGGAGGGAGAAGGGGCAGGGTGTAGGGGGAATAGGGAGAGAGAGAGAGAGAGACGACGGGGGGGGAGGGGAGAGAGAGAAAGTGGATTTTATTTTTTGTTCTTATCACTAACATAGTCCCTGTCTCGTAGTCACCATCACCGCCACTTTTCACCTCCTCTCTTCCTCCTCCTCGTCTTCGTCGTCTCCTTCTCCTCCTCCTCCTCCTCCAACTCCCCATTTATTCCCTCTTCCTCTCCTCCTCCTATTCCTCCAACTCCTCCTTTATTCCTTCTCCTCCTCCTCCTCCTCCTCCTCCAACTCCTCCATTTATTCCTCTTACTCCTCCTCTCCTCCTTCTCATATCCTTCTCTCCACCTCCTCTTGTTCTTCCTCCTCCTCTTCCTTCTCCTCTCCAACATCCTTTTCCTCCTCCTCTTTCTTCCACCCTCATCCTCATCCACCCCCTCCACCTCCCTCTCCTCTCCTCCTCCTCCTCCTCCTCCTCCCTCCTCCTCCTCCTCCTCCTCCTCCTCTCTTCCCTCCTCCTCCTCCTTCTCTCCTTCTGACATTCCTCTTCCTCCTTAACTCCTTCTATTCGTCCT
>NW_020872907.1:0-2500 GCF_003789085.1 Penaeus vannamei
TAGTAAAGTTGTCCTCAAGGTCTTCCAGCGCCTCTCCTCCAGCTGCTGCTACTGAAACCGAAAGACCTCGCTCATGACCTTGCGAGGAGTATTCATGAACTTGGGAGTCTGGAAGAGGTCTTTGGGGTTAGGTGATGCAACTCCTCTCGCAAGGTGCAGGCCCACTCCTTTCCGCTCTCTGCTTTGGCCTTTCCGGTTTCTCCTGTCTTTGTTTTCTCCCTATTTTCTTTTTTTTTTTTTATCTTTCTCCTGTACTTTTCTTATTCTCACTCTCTCCTTCTCTTCCTCTTTCTTTTTCTTTCTCTCCTTTTTCTTTTCTCTCTCCTCTCTCTCTCTCTCTCTCTCTCTCTCTCTCTCTCTCTCTCTCTCTCTCTCTCTCTCTCTCTCATCTCTCTTCTCTCCTCTCTCTCTCTCTCTCGCCTCCTCCTCTCTCTCTCTCTCTCTCCTTTCCCTCTCTCCTTTTTTTTTAGATTGGTGAAATACAATTACATGGCGAAATGGAAATATTTATTCACTTACTTGACCCGATACTAATATTCCTTTTGTCCTATGAAAGAAAACTGAATTAAGAGAAAAAAAACATGCGCTTCTATATGTTTAAAATCCGTAAGAGTCTATACTGCGCTGACTAGAGAATCCTCTGTCAAGTGATTAAGCAGTCATCCGTCCGGCATTATTACTAGCGGTCATTCATTGTCATTCAAAGTTAGGTAGGCATTTTATCTTATCTATTCATTTTAAGAAATTTTAGATTAAAAAAAAGTTATGCCAGCCATCACTTGGTGGCCCCCCCTCTCTCTATCTCACGTACACTCTCTGTCTCCCCTCAGTGTGTGTGGTGTGTATAGATATATAATACAAACACATATGTATACATATATACATATACACATACATATATGTGTATATATATATATATATATTTCTCTCACTCTTTCCCCTTACCCTTCTCCCCCTATCTCTTTTGTTCTTTTCAGTTTCTCTCTCTCTCTCTCTCACTCTCCCCTCTCTTTATCTCTCCTCGTTTCAAAGTCAAAAGTCTCTCTCTCTCCCCCTTTCTCTCCCTCCATCTTTACCTTTACCTCTCTCCATCCATTCCGCCGTCTCTCTCTCTCTTAAAGGCATTCCGCACCAATAGTATAATCATACCTGGCGAATATGCATAGGTAAGTAGGCTGTTACTCTTTCTGCCTTGAGCAAGTTTCTGCTAAGTTGAAGATGGTCGTCGTACGTTATGCATCCTTCCTCTGAGACACAAACCTTTCAGTCGACATTTTTTAAAATCTAAATGAAAGTCACACAAGGACATGAGATGTCACCCCATCCTCTTGTCTCTATAAACTTATTAGTGTAAAACAAATCTCTCTCTCGTTCTTTTTATCTCTCTCCTATCTCTTTTTCTTTCAGTTTCTCTCTCTCTCTCTCTTTCTTTCCTCTCTCTTGTCTTTCTCTTTTTTTTTTGCCCCCCCCCCCTCTCTCACTCTCACTCTCTGCGTCACTCCTCACCACAGAAGAAATGCAAATTCATTCATTTTAACCAGAAATGTATAAAATGCAAGCAAAAAGTTCAAGCAGGACGAATACGTCCTTGACTAACCTTGTCTCTGACCTTGTATGACATCATCATTTCATTTTCATTTTGACGTTTTCGCTGATTTTTTTCTCCAGGCATGTCTATTCGTTTCGTATTTTGTTAGGATGCGTATATTGTACGATGTAGAAGTACATGTATAAGCACACATAGGTTTAGTCATGTCTCTGTGTGTATATATGTGGATCTATGGATGATCTGCAAGTGTATAGATCGATAATAGAATTTCTGTTACTGTCGATTCAATCTTTTTCTCCATCTCCCTCTCCGCCCCACCCACCCACTTTTCTCTCCCTTCTACTCCCTTTACTCTTTTTACCTTTTCTCACACGTACTGTGCACGCGAGTATCTGCGTCTCACTCTCCCTTTCAGAAGCGATGCAGCTGGTATGCGTCACTTTTTTTTTTTTTTTTTGGATTGCTTAAATTGATACCCTGGAGGAGCCCGGCGTCCTTCGGCTCGGACGAGGAGGACCCAAGGAAACCGAGCAGGGTGGGCGGCGTCGGGCTCGCCGCAGCCTTTTCCTATTTCTTTGTTCCACCATATGTATATCATATATATGTGTGATGTGTATTGTACAGTATATGTTTTTGATGATTTACATCTCTACTTTTAGGTGATACTATGTCTAATTAATATCATTTAGCTATATAATTCACTCGGCTATATTGTATAATCACTTAATCGAGTGATCCATATATAAATAATCCAGGGAAGTCTGGGTTGTTATGGTGTCTAGTGGATTTTATAGCACTCGGATTAATATTCCAGGATGGTCCCAGAAATCCCGTACTCAAATTATTTTATCTAAGTGGGATTCTATAAATAAGTGTCTCACTAAAATTATAAAATATATGCCCTGAAAGGATGAGGAGTAACCTACATGATTTATACATACCATTTCACAA
>NW_020872907.1:10000-12236 GCF_003789085.1 Penaeus vannamei
CTTGATCAGCCTTTGTGGAGACTGCATTTGATTTATTAATATATTGTGATTTAGGTTAATGTATTGATTTATTCATTGAAAGATAGCAGATCTGTTGATTAAGCTATGAATTATATATCTAAAAAGTGAAGATCTTTAAAAAAGAGTTTACTTTTTAGATAGCAATTTTTGGTATTAAAAAAAATACCTTCCCTTAACACGGAATTCTTTCCCTTTTCCAGGGCTTTGAATATGACTGGTGCAGCTGCAGAGTTCGCTTCAAAGGAATGTGTCGAAAAGTGCTCTCTTTGGCCATGCACGTAAGTTTGTGCAGTTTTTAAATTTTTATTTATTTCATTTTTTAAGAGTGAATACATTGTTCTTGCATTTCTTCTGTGTGTCTGTTGGAATAGTATTTCAAATGTTCTCAGTTTTTATATGTTTGTTTTTAAATTTCAGTGTAACAATCCATTCACATTTTGACATAGTAGGTTATGTGATTTTGTGTGTGTGTGTGAATTTTGAATATACGCAGTTATATTAGGGCATATAAAGAAGATATAACTTTTTTATATCAATGATTGCAATACAGTCTTTCTAATTTAGAAAAAAAATACAAACTGGGGAGGCATTCCATCACAGTACACATATTGAGGTTGAAAAAATGAGAGGTACAATATATGAACACTTTATTTGAAGCAGTCAGTCAGAATCATAACTACATTTACAATTAACATGGCATTTTCAAAGATGGAAATGTAGTAGCATCATACCATATTTTTTGCTATAGACTTCCAGTAGAAAATCAGTGTATTTGATATGAAGACTTTATCTGTATATGGTCTTAACAAAATGGATCTGTTTGATTTAGAATGAGATATGTATGCAACAGAACCCCTCAAATAGTATCATTTCCACTAACCCAAGGCCTCTGACCTGGTTAAAATGCTGAAGTATCTAAAGTTTAGGGTATGGGTAAGCATTATGCTTATATGTGGGCAACCAATACACTTGTTTTCATGCCTTATATGTTCCAGTGAAGTTCTGGCTTTGATATAGATATAATGTTAACATCAAGCCTTAATGCTATTTTGTGGCCTTAATTCCTGCTAAAGCATCTACCCTCCATGGTGGAAATTCTGCATAGTTATTGGATTTTGGTATTAATGACATAGATATAGGGTCGGATGTCCATTCACAGCATGGCATGTATTACAGGTCACCCAGAGGCAATGGGTTAGTTATCATTATAGTTATCATTTGATTTATTGTTGTTTGTATTTGCTTACCTGTTTATTTTTATTCAGTTTATATATATATTTTTTTATCTGTTTATCTGTCTGCCTATCTATCTATCTTTGTATCTATCTTATTTAATGATTTTGTCATATCATCAATAACATCTAAAAAAAAAAAAAATGTCTCTTGACTCAGGGAAGGTCCAAGCTGACTCGAAGACTATGGTGGGAGGAACGAGTGGAAAGAATAATGGAAAATCTAGACCAAGAGTTCGTCAGGATGAGGCAGGCCCGCAGAAGGACAGTCAGTGACGCATCGGCTGCGAGCACTAGCTTTGGGGGTGCAGTGGCATTTCAGGTTAGGTTTCGGACACAGTATTATGATCATTTTTTTTTCAGATGTCTTTAGATTAATCATTTTATTTTCTTGTCTTTTCTTTCATGATGATATAATTCTTGGGTCTTATCTCTATTTGTATTTATTGTCTCTTGCTTTGTTTCATTATATATACTTGAATATGACTTGAAGAATGAGATTTGGATTGGAACATATGAATCTGATTTGATATATTAATTGCATTTGTAATCATGTAAATTGAGTTCATTTACAAATGAATGGATACATTGGCCAAGTTAATGAAATGACTACCATATTACCTTTGTGCATGATAAAGTGACATATATTGTGGCTATAAAGATTCTGTAATAACATAACTCTCATGCAATAAACTATCTCACGCACAAGTTGATCTCTGATAAAATTCTTTCTCTCTCATTCAGACAGTTGCTTACAATAAGCTCTGTCTCTCACGCAAGGTGTTCTCTTGTGATAAACTTTACCTCTCATTACAAATGATGATAAGCCTTATCTCTCACATAATTCTACAACCTGTCTCATAATATTACAATAAGTATTATCTCTCATTCACATTGATTTCTCACGATATGCCATATCTCTCAACAGCTCCCTGCCCAAGCCAGTCAGGTTAACATAAATGAAGCAGCTCACGATATTAGAT
>NW_020872907.1:12336-14836 GCF_003789085.1 Penaeus vannamei
TTTTGGAAAGACTGCTGTACAGTCATATTTTAATTAAGATATTGATATTTGCGTATGTAGGTTCACTTTTCCTCTATGATTTTTTCGGGGAGGAAGGGGATGAATATGAGAAGAGAGAGAGAGAGAGAGAGAGAGAGAAGAGAGAGAGAGAGAGAGAGAAGAGAGAGAGAGAGAGAGAGAGAGAGAGAGAGGAGAGAGAGAGAGAAGAGAGAGAAGGGGGGGGAGAAAGAGAGAGAGAGAGAGAAAGAGAAAATACCATCCTCCCACGTTAAACCAATTCCCCCGAAAACCTCCCCACTCCCGCTACCGCCCCTTCGACCTGTCCTTATGTCTTAACTCATTTATAAGTAAACACGTTTCTGACATGTTCGTGACGTCATCAACAGGCTGGCGGACGCGTAACTCACCGCGAGCAGGAGCTGGAGGAGTCGACCCGCCTGGTGATCGAGGAGTGTAGCAGGATGTCGGTGTCGGATCAGTTCGATACCCAGAAGTCGGTCGAGTCGCAGAAGTCGGTTGATTCGCTCGACGCCGGCCCCGGGTCGGTGTTCGGGCCGCTGGCGGAACCGACAGCGAATCCGAACGGGGCCGTCGGAAAGGACGAGAAAGCGAAGAAAAGGGAGTGAAGGAGAGTGTGAGGAAGGAAGTGAGAGGATGGAGAGGAGAGAAGAGTAGAAAGGAAAGACAAACGAAGGAAATGGATGGAAAATGAGTCGAAGAAATCATCTAGAAAGAATGAAGATAAAAAAAATAAAACGTCGATCAAAGTTTTTTGTCAACAATGATAATCACAGATAAAACGAAAACGGCAAAAAAGGATGAAAAAAGTAAATCTAAATTACCACTTTATCTTCATCCAAGCGACTGTTCTACGATTAGAACGCGAGGAATTAATGCCGTCTATTTAAAAGGGAAATTCGGTTAACCAAATCTAAGATCTAATAATGTCAGTTCCGAATGAGGACGAGCCACCCTGGATACCTGATAATCAGTCGATTTACAACTATAATTTATGGCAGGTGTTCTTTGATATCGTGATTTTTTTTAAGATTAATATTTTTGCGATTATAGAAATGTCCTTGGTGTTTGTCTGTAATGTGTTTGTGCTTATGATTTCATGTGATTTTTTTTTTATCGTGGAATTGCATTGATGACGGAAGAAAACAATAAGGTCAAAGTATATTTAGTAGAAAGGCGAGGGCATAGGTTCGAATGCCATTTCATAATATTAAAATCTTTTACCTTTTCTAATAAACGTGTTCTGTTTGTTCATTCATTTATTCATATACTTATATATTCATTTATTATCAATTTCATTATAATAATTATCATAATTATTGTTAATGTTATTATTACTATTATTATTGCCTTACTCTCTGCGCTGTAGTATTATCGCCATTTATTTTCTATGGTAATTTACTTCCATGTATCAAAGTAGATATATGCTGCTAAGAAACAAGCGTTGGTTCAAGAGGCTATCGACATTCCATTTAGGGACCCCGTGTAAAGCGCGGACTTGCTTCAGGGGCATATTTGAGAAACATTTCATCTTGCGGTGGAATCTCATGCATTTTTGTTGTGTTCTTTGTTTATCTCCCTATTCCCCCCCTTCTCGCCTTTAGTGTAGCAGACAGAGCAATACTCGAAGCAAATAAAAGAATATAATGATGATAATTCTAAATAAGAATGATTTTTAGCTCGCCTTTTCTACGGGATGAAAGTGGACCGGGATCTGTTACCTCTAACTGTTTTAAAGTGTCTATTACTTCGAATTATTATGATATAAAGCCTTACAGTGACGACCGGTGTTCAAAATCACGTATCTCTTCCCAACAATAATTTATTTAGCGGCGAATCATATTACGAAAAAATGAAACCTACTCCAATTTTAAGATCTCGTGTTCGATATAAAGTTATAATTGGTTATCGGACTTTTTTGTCATTTTAGGCCCATGAATGAGGGATTTCTACCCGTTTAACGACATTGCTCTATTCTATCCATTTAACATTACTCTATACTACCCCATTTTATACAATTGCTCTATCTACAAACATATTATCCCCATACTCTTTTGTGGGAATTTCCTTTATATATTTCTTCGTTATGTAAGTTCGTGGCGAAGATGTGAAATATAAACTGAAAGCAGACTAGAACGCCACACTGTCATACACTGTACTATTTCAACGTAAATGATTTATCAAAATATATATATGAATATATATCTTGTGTTAATATCCTATTGTGATGGATATCTTGTATGCTTCATCTTCCGGCATAAATGTCAACAAACCAGGCTCTCTCTCTCTCTCTCTCTCTCTCTCTCTCTCTCTCTCTGCTCTCCTCTCTCTCTCTCTCTCTCTCTCTCTCTCTCTCTCTCTCTCTCTCCTCTNCTTCTTCTCCTTCTTCCCCCTTCCTCCTCTCCTTTTCCCCTTCTCTCTCCTTCTTTCCCTTCCTTTCCTCTCCCCATTTCCCTTGCTTCCCCTTCCCCTCTTTCCTCAT
>NW_020872907.1:23775-31275 GCF_003789085.1 Penaeus vannamei
AGAGAGACAGAGAGACAGACAGAGAGAGAGAGAGAGGTGAATGGACAAGGCATAAGCCAAGTGATCACACACACACTGCTGAGTGGGTTTACTTTTTATTAATAAACTTTAGGTAGTATTACATGGCTTTCAGAACAATTTGGACACTCAGTAGTGAAACCCCATGACATTATATGGGAGGGGTTGGCCTTTTTAAATTCATCACCTACAAAGCAGATGGATACAATTTAAGTAATTTTCATTTCAATAACTTTATTTTTTTCTGAACAACCACACAAAAACCAAATTGTAATGCAAGCAAACTTACAGTAATTTGAAATAAACATTTATTTTAGTGATCATACTATCTTGTAGCAGCTTGAAAAGTCAATTACTGCCTGATTTCCAAAACACTTTTTGACAATATTAAGAGAAATTACATTCAAAAAGCATATTATGTCCATATCTTCAATAAATGTTCAAGTTCATAAATGTACCAAAGGAGTAATAAATGAAATACTCTTTGTGAAAAAAGACTGGATTTATTGTTATCATTAATAACAAGCAGACATGGGAGTTTTCTATAAGCCCACCCCATTTTGAGATGTTGGGAATAAATATAAAACAATATGTACACATCTTCACACTAAACCAAAGCAAGTGGAGATAGCATGGGATAACGTAACTACCTTGGCATCCACAGAGATCGCATTTCTTCACGTCCATGGCAAAACTATTGTTTATAGATTCCGCATTATAAACATCTTAATTAATCAAGATACAAAATTAAATTAAGTATATGGTACAAAATTAATTAAAATAAATCATTGATCTATACAATGATAAAGTCTGTTAAGTAGCTGGACTTGTGACCTCTGGGGATTAAAGGTTTATGTCAAATGTACATAAAGAGAAAATAATTTTTATTTAATGGAAATATTACCTTCTTACATACAAAGTATTCCCATGTCATGAAAAGTCAAAACTTTTATATCAACATAGATAAACACAAGTAACAAAATCAACTGGTACAAAACTGAGAAGCCAGCTACATAAATTCTTGCAATAACAATCAAGAACTCATAATTTTGCCTTGCAAGTGGGATCTCTCTGAAGGCCAAAGTAAAAGCCCTAGAGTCACTGTTATGTGTTAATCTTTATATCTTATACATCATTAGTTGTTAACAGATATAACCAAATGTATGAGCACCCTCTCTCCAGTACATGTTAAAACTATCAATTATTTTTTTATAGTATATCAAACTAGCCAATTATTCTGACTGGAGACCAATAATTTTTCTCTTTTAATTAATCTAATAAAGCATTAACTTATGAGATGATACCATCAAGGAAATAAAAATGTCATGTATGCAATATAGTATATTCAATGCTGGGATATTAGGACAAGTGACACACAAAAACATTCCTCAGTAGAAAAGCTATGGAAACTCTTCACACTTATGGAAATCTTGTTTACAAGTTATCTCTTTGTGAGTATTCTTTTTAGAAAAAAAGTTTGGGAATGCTTTCACAATCCTATATTCATTTCCCCAATCACATCCTAATATATACAGAATACAGTATCAACACTAGTTAAGTTGGAATTAATTGTATCGTCAGGATTATGCAAGCAAGGCTAATTCCATCCCAAATAATCATGCCAGCCTTAAAATTTTCTCACTTCTTGTATGCTACATACATTCTAAAAATACATGGAGATGCTACTTACATACTGTTGATGTAAGTCTTACCTAACGATCACAAGAATCACAGATTTAGTACGAGAAGCGAATGTTATATGGAATTGCATTAGTTAACACTGCAAACAAAATATTGTGCCCTGCTGGTCTTCGTATCTGATATCTGTTGGTATCAACATGTGTATTACTGCTAATACCTTACAAGTAAAAACCACATTCAAGTCTGGCATTATGGCACCCCCAATAGGCAATGGTAATCTCAACCATACAGTTAAAGAGATCCTAACAATTACTAACCTATGTAATTTTCTATAATTCATTTTTTGATAATTTATATATTTGGCTTGGGGCACTTTCCAACAGTGAAGCTAAACAGAGCACTGTAATTGAAGGCTGCTATTGGCAGGATATCTCAAGTCAGTATACGACTTAAGTTATGTCTAAGTCTGAGGCAACATCTGCAAAACAATTAACTCTTGATCCAATCTATAAAGTAAATTTTCCCCTTATCCTTCGTCTATTTAGGTATTCTTTCAAGCACACTGGAGATGGTTGCTGAAAGTATTCTTTCAGAAAATAGTCCTGGACAGGACAAAGAGCAACTGTAGTCAACAAATTCTTTTACATGAGCAATCTGACTAACTGGTTATACTGACCAATAAAACCACAACCAAAAACCATTAAATGCTTTAAGGCTATTACCAGGGATGTGATAGTGTGAGCAAAGGCTGAGGAGAAGGCTTCCTGTCTCACACTAATTGGCATTGTATTTATCCTATGTATTCACCCGTTATGAGGAAGTCCTCAATAATGATGAGATGCAGACCTCCAGTCACTAACCCATGGAAAGTCTGGAAATAAAAAAGAGAGAGAGAGAGAGAGAGAGAGAGAGNTTATGTGTCCATCAGTGAGTTGAGGAGAAAATGAATTTCGAAACAATCGACGCAACTTTCTCATATACTGTATTATATGTATTGTATACACAAGCACACCATCCCACAATGTGCATATATATGTGTATATATATAATATATATATACTATTATATATATATATATATATATATATATAATAATATATTATACATTATATATATATATATATATATATATATAAATATTATATATATATGTATATATATCAATATATATATATATATATATATATATATATATAATATATATATATTATATATATATATATTTATTTATTTAAAGAGAGAGAGAGAGAGATGAGGAGAAGAGAGCTGCAAGGAGGGAAAGAGAGGAAATATACCATAAATGTGGGTGGGTACGTGTGTGTGATCTGAGAACGACGTTCGTTCATATGTGTACAAGAAGTAAGAAGCAAAGAAAGAAAGAGGAGAGAGAGAGAGACGAGCGAAGAGAGAGAGAGAGAGAGAAAGAGAGAGAAGAGACTGAGGGAGGATGAGAGGAAGGGAAACGAGAAGAGAGAGTGGAGAGAGAAGAGAAGGGAGACTCGGAGGAGAGAGATGAGAGGAAAGAGAGAGAGGACGGAGAAGAGGATGAGGAGAGAGAGAGAGAGCAGAGAAGAAAAGAGAGGAGAGAAGAGAGATGAGAGGAGGAAATGGAGTGGCGACGAGCGGGGTGGAGAGAGAGAGAGGAGTGGGAGAGGTAGATGGCGGCGGACGAGAGGATGGAAGAGGAGGGAGGAGTGGGAGGCAGAGGAGGGGGGAGAGAGAATACAGGAAAGTCGAGAGAGAAGGAGAGAGAAGGAGGAAGGACGAGAGAAGAGAGAGGAGGCAAGGGGAGAAGAGGGAGGAAGAAGAGCAAGAGGGAGGTAACGGAAAGGAGCTGAAGGAGGGAGAGGAGAGGAAGGGAGAGAGAGGAGAGACCGGAAGAGGGAGAGAGAGAGATGGGAGAGAGAGAGAGAAAGAAGTGGAGGATGAGGAATGAGGAGAGGAGGAGGAGCAGCAGATGGGGAGGAAAGAGAGAGGGAGAAGAGAGGAAGAGAGGAGAGGAGAGGCGAGTGAGAGATGGTGGAGAAAGAGTTAGCAGAGAGGAGATGGGAAGGAGAGGAGAGAAGAGAGAGGGAGATGAGATGGCGAGGAGAGAGAAGAGGAGAAGAGAGAGAGAGAGAGAGAGCAGAGAGAGAAAACGAGAAAGAGAAAGAAGAGCGAGTAAGAGAGAGAGAGAGAGATAGCGTGCATACTCCCATAAAAAAAATTCACCCTTCAGATACATTATCCAATTCCGAGTTAGATCCAAAAGAAAGACAAGTCTACATTCTCCTGGAAGGGCAAGAGAAAAAAGGATTCGGCAACCGCTTATGTTCCCTTACCCCCCCTCCCCGCGAACTCCTCGCCTCCTCAAAAAAAAAAAAAGGTTAGTAATGGGGAAAGGAAAGGATTAAGAACCGAATTTTGCACCAAGCAGGCCATTGTTGAGTTGCCATACGTTGCCGAGAAGAAGAAAAAAATATAGAGTAGAAAGTTGCAGGGACAGAGGAGAGCCTCCTCTTGTCCTTGCCGACCCTCGGCGCGCCATTTTCCCCAATAGGTTTTTTTTTTGTTTTTTGTTTTTTTTACGCGCGCGCAGTGACGGTCGCTTGTTTTATTTTCGTTTTGTATTTTAGTCACGAGCGATTACACGTATGTTGTCGAAGAGCTTGAAACGGCCTGTTATATTTCTTGTGTTTTATTTCCCTAATTTATCCCGGTTTTCCGAACTTAAAGGTGAATATCATGCGTATTCTATACTTATGGTTTTCGTTTTTATTTCCGTCATGAGCGATCTTGTGTTGTTATTAAAGAGCTTGAAACAGCTGTTATATTCTTTTATTTCATTTCCCTGATTTTATTCAACACTGTTTTTTAAAGTTTCCCAAATTCTCCTCTTCTCTTCTCTTTCTCTCTCTCTCTCTCTCTCTCTCTCTCTCTTCTCTCTCTCTCTCTCTCTCTGCTTCTTCTCTCTCTCTTCTTCTCTCTCTCTCTAACTCTCTCTCTCTCTCTCTCTCTCTCTCTCTCTCTCTCTCTCTCTCTCTCTCTCTCTCTCTCTCTTCTGCTCTCTCTCTCTCTCTCTCTCCTCTCTAACCTCTCTTTCTCTCTCTCTCTCTCTCTTTAACTTCTCTCTCTCTCTCTCTCTTAACTCTCTCTCTCTCTCTCTCTCTCTCTCTCTCTCTCTTCTCTCTCTCTCTCTTCTCTCTCTCTCTCTCTCTCTCTTCTCTCTCTCTTCTCTCTCTCTGCTCTCTCTCTCTCTGACTCTCTTTTCACTCTCATTCTCTCTTTCTTTACGCACGCACGATAACTCATAATGAATAAACATATGGAATGAATCAATCAAACAATAAATGAACCTTAAAACAATACGAAATAAAACCGAAAATCGCCTCTCGTTTCTCCCTCTTCCCTTTCTCATCCATCCCCTTCCGCTCCATCATTCGCTTCTTCTCATTTGCATAAATCGGTCGTTTTCTCTCCATTATCGCTTCGTCATGTTGTCGATTTTTGCTTTTGTTTCTGTGCGTTGGGTTTGGTTTCGATGTCGATCTGAGGTTGTGTGTGTTGTGTCTTTTTTGTAAAGAGAGAGAGAGAGGGGGGGAGAGAGAGAGAGAAGAGGAGAGGAGAAGAGTAGGGAGAGAGAGAGAGAGAGAGAGTAGGGAGAGGGAGAGGGGAGGAGGGAGGGCAGGGAGGAGGAGAGGGGAGGGAGGAGAGCGGAGGGAGGGAAGGGGGAGAGAGCGCGAGAGAGGAGAGATGAGAGGAGACAGAGAGAGAGAGAGAGAGACGACGAGAGAGAGAGAGAGAGGAGAGTGAGAGAGAGAAGGAGAGAGAGAGAGAGAGAGAGAGAGAGAGAGAGAGAGGAGAGAGAGACGGGAGGGAGGGAGAGAGAGAGAGTGAGAGAGAGAGAGAGAGTTGCAGATACTAACATTTCTTTTATTAATTACATATCCCCTCTCTTTTTTATCTTTATCCTCCTTCCCATCTATCCCTCCGTTTCTCTGTTATTCCCTTTTCTTTTCCTCTTCCCTTCCTCTTAACATTCCCCTCCCTGTTCTCACCCCCCCCCCATTCTATCCCCCTCCCCTGTCTCCCATTGTTCTATATCTTTCCCATTGTTTCTATCTTTATATCCTTTCAATTCCTTTTCTTTTATTCCCTTTCTTCTATGTATCCACACGTTTCCTCTCTATGATTAGCCTTTTTCAATCTTCTCTTCTCGTCTCTTTCTTATCTGTCTCCATTTTCCACTTATTTTTTTTCTCCTTCATTTCCTCATTTCTCTCTGTCCCTCCCTCTTCCCCTTTCCTTTCCTCCTCCTCCTTATTTTTCCCCTTTCCTTCCTTTCCCTCTCTCTCTCTTCCCTTTCCGTCTCCTCTTCCTCCCTTTTCTTCCCCCTCCTGCCTTCCCCTCTCACCCTCTTCCCTATGCTTCCCCCTTTCTCCCTTTCTTTCTCCCCCTCCTCCCTTTCTTTCCCCCTTCCTCCCTCTTCTCTCCCCTTCCCCTTTCTCTTTCCCCCTCCCCCCTTCCCCCTCTCCCTTCCTCCCTCTCCCTCTCCTCCCCCTTCCCTCCATCTCCTTTCCCTATGACCTCAATCACCCTTTCGGAGGTCACGACCTCTCTTGGAAAACACAGGTCAAACTGCCTCTGACCTTTGCGCCTGGCTAATGCACTATGAAAGCGTTGCCTCTACTACATATCATTCTGTATCAATGGTCTCCTGGGCACTCAGCTGTCCTGTAAAAAGGGTTGCCGTGAAACCTACCATTACAGGACTTCTTCTTTTTTTTTTTTTTTTTATTATTATTTTTTTTTGGTGTTGTGTGACCCGATTAGCTTGCGTTCTCTTGTTTCGTCGCTCGTTCTCTTTCGTTATATTCTGTCGTTTTTTTTTTTCTCTCTCTCGGATCTCTCTAAACTCTCCTCTCTTTTCTCATTCTCTTCTCTCTCTCTTTCTGTCTGTCTGTCTGTCTGTCTCTCTCTCCTCTCTCTCTCTCTCTCTCTCTCTCTCTCTCTCTCTCTCTCTCTCTCTCTCTCTCTCTCTCTCTCTCTCTCTCCTCTCTCTCTCTCTCTCTTTCTCTCTCTCTCTGCCTTTCTCGGTTACTCTCCTCTCTCTCCTTTCTCTCTCTCTCTCTCTCCCTCTCTCTCATAGCACCGCACACACGCAAGCATACGCACGTAGGTCCTAATCAAAATAAAGTGAACAAATAAAGTGATAACCATACACAGACAAATAAATCAAGTAGATAATAATAAAAAAACACATGTACAAGGCAAGGCAACACGACAAAATACCCACCACGTTAGCATACCCACATACCTATCCATTTTCCCGTTGTAATAGCCTGCGGTTGTACACGGCGCTATATCTTCGTATCTGCTTCACAATCATCGCAGGAGACGAAGGAAAGGCTCCATTTTCCCCTCTTCAATCTACTCCGTGGACGTTATAACGAAGCTCTTGGTTAATCTACTTCCCCTTGGCTAATCTACCCTCTCTCTTCGTCTTTTTTTTACTCATTCTACTTTCTTTCCTTTCACCTTTTTACTCTTTTATTTTGTACGTTTTTTATTTATTTATTTTTTTACGTTTTCTTTCTTTCTTTCTTTCTTTCTTCATTTTATTATACTTTCTATTCCCCATTCTACTATCATTTTCTGTATCCTTTCCCATCTATCTCTCCATTTCTTTATCATTCGCTCCTCTTCCCTTCCTATCTTCCCCTCTCTTTATCTTGTCTCTCCCCCTTTCCCATTTTCCTTAATTCTACCCCTTCCCCTCCCGTTTTTCTTCTCCTTTCCTCTTCTCAATCTCCATTCTTCATTTTTTGCTACGCATCCCTTTCTCTTCCTCCCCTTCCCCAT
>NW_020872907.1:41275-43775 GCF_003789085.1 Penaeus vannamei
TATAATCTAAGAATTTGATATATGTTTATACTCTCATACTTTAATGTTTATACTGTCATACTTTCAACTGTAGTAGGGAAAGAAATGGTTAAATTATCATCAATTGAATCCTATTGGTAATCAGATTTAATATGATTCAGAAAAAAATCATAGTCATACTTCCAATTATAGTAGAAAAAAATATTAAAAAGGGTGAAATATGGTAGGTAGAGTAAAAAATAAAATGAAACTATGAAGATATTTGAGCGTTGATTACATCTGCGAAATTTAATATTCAAAATTTCCGTCATTCTTGAAAAAACATGATTATTACAGGACATCAAAGATCAAAGTACTAATTTAAAATAATGTGGATTTTTTTTTCGGAAATACATTCCTGTTAATCATATCCTAGAGAGAGAGAGAGAGAGAAGAGAGAGAAGAGAGAGAGAGAGAGAGAGAGAGAGAGAGAGAGAGAGAGAGAGAGAGAGAGAGAGAGAGAGAGAGAGAGAGAGAGAGAGAGAGAGAGAGAGAGAGAGAGAGAGAGAGAGAGAGAGAGAGAGAGAGAGAGAGACAGAGAGAGAGAGAGAGAGAGACAGACAGACAGACAGACAGTAGTTTCTGAGAGAAACGGAGGGACAGACAAACAGACAGAACAGACAGGTAAAGAGAAACAGACAAAGAAACAGAAATCAGACTAGACAAAGAAAAAGACACAAAGATACACAAACAAACAGGCAGCCATAAAGAAACTACCCAACAACGAATACAGCAGCAGCAGCACAACACACCAACACAACAACACAGCAACAACAACCAAACAAACAGCAACAACAAGAAAAACAACACCACCACCAACAACAAACAACAACAACAAAAAACACAACATACACACACCACCACCACCACACCACAACAACAACACAACAACAACAACAACAACAAACATCACATCCAAAACCCCAACCCAACAGACCCAACCTCCAAGACGACCAACCCCTTCGCGATCAGCTGAGCCTCCTCTCAGTCACCTCCCAGACCACAAGCCCACGCACGATTTAGCTCCAGAAACACACGTTGTAGGATTCCGCTTCTTCTCACGTGGCGACGCTCTCGGGGTCCGTGACTTGACGCCACGTACGCTGCCCGGGCCTGGGGGGGGGAGCCGGCGGCGAGGGGCGGTGACAGCCCCCAGGGGCGGGACTGTCAGGGGGCTTCGCGGGGATTCTGCTCCTGCGCGTTCGCTAGAGGGGCGGCGGGGAGAGGAGAAGGAGGAAAAACGAGGCCGTTCTCCGTGAAGACGGTCGGGGCAGGACGCGCCGCAAAACAACAGGTCATCGTTGTTCATAACGTCGCTTGACTGGTGTCGTCATTGCCATTCCATTATTCTAGTATTAGTCGCTTTCCTCTATTTCTTATTCATCCATCGATTATCAGTATTATAACGCATGATTATAATATGTTATCACTCATCCACCTTACTTACTTATTATGATATCCTTTATTATTACACAATCCTATTTATTATTACACTCTGTTATATCATGCTTCTATTCATTCCACATATTGTTATTAGTATCACTGCCAATACCATTTCATCTCATCCATCCTCATCGACTTCTGCATTGTTCATACATCTATTCATATTTTATCTTATCCACTCTCATGATCTGCCATATTACCATTCTACCTTAGTGTTATGGCGTTATATTATCACATTATTGTGATTCGTATTATTATCATTACGTCAGTCAGTTTATCAATTTCAAACATCAATCTGGGGTAGTACAAGTAGCAGCAGTAGTAGAAGCACCATTATTATCGCCATCATTACAGATATCATTATCCCGACCATAGTAGCAATAGTAGTAGTAGCACTATCTGTATCTATATATTATATTGATGACACCACTCCGTGTTTTGTTTAATGATTTTAAAAAGAATATTGGCATTTTTTTTCCATTATTATCATGTTGTATTGCTAAAGCAGGTTTGAAAGCAAACGAGGAGGTTTTTATCATATAAACTTCTTTTCTTAGTCAACGAGATAGGGCGGAAAACAATATGCTGCCTGACGAAATTCGGAAAGAGATAATTTAGAGAGAGAGACGCAGAGGCCCGAACGCAGAGCGAGAGGAGAGACGAGAGACGAGAGAGAGACCCCGAGAGACGAGCAGAGAACGAGGAGAGACGAGGAGAGACGCAGCGACAGAGAGGAAGAGAGAGAGAGAGAGAGAGAGGAGAGAAAGAGATGTACGTGACGAGACGAGCAGAGAGATGAGAGAGAGAGAGAGACCGGGAGACAGAGAGATCAGGACGAGAGAGAGAGAGAGAGAGAGAGAGGAGAGAGAGAGAGAGGAGAGAGATAGGAGAAGAGAGCCAGAGAGAGCAGCAAGACAGACAGACAGACCAGAGAGAGAGAGAGAAAGAGAGAGAGAGAGAGAGAGCGAGAGAGAGACGACCCGAGCAGACGAAGACGAGACGAGAGAGAGAGGAAGAGAGAGAGAGAGAAAGAGAAGAG
>NW_020872907.1:58775-61275 GCF_003789085.1 Penaeus vannamei
CTCCTCTCTCTCATCTCTCCCTCTCTCTAAGTGTGATTGCAACACAATAGCGTTGAATTCTTTGTATTTTTTCTCTTCGCTAGTTTATCAATTATCTATTTCCTCCATTTTCGCTTCAGTTACAACGAATAGCTCATTCTATCAATTATTAATTTCCTTCCTTTTCGCTTCAATTGCACGAATAGCTCATTCTATCAATTATTAATTTCCTTTTCGCTTCATTCTATCTTCCTTTCTCGCTTCATACAACGAATAAGCTCAATTTTATCAATTATTAATTTCCTTTTCTTTTTCATTTACAACGAATAAGCTTCATTCTTATCATTATTTTATTATCCTTCCTTTTCCCTTTATTACAACGAATAGCTCATTTTATTCAATTATCAATTTCCTTTTCCCTTTATTTATAACGAATAGCTCATTTTATCAATTACTTATTTTCTTCATTTCTTTTCGCTTCAGTTACACCAATACCTCATTCTATCAATTATTGTTTTCATTCTTTTTCCTTTTCAATTTCCTTCATTTTCCGCTTTTTTATTTATAACGAAACGGAGCAATTCCCCCCCCCCCCCCCCGCGAACGAAATGGAAAACGACCGATCTCACTCTCTTTGTAAAATGGCTTGCTGCTTCTGTCCTAAATATCATATATTTTTGTTCTGAGACAAACATAACAGTGTGTGTAGCAATTACTAACCATTTAACAATTCGACCTTTCTCCCCGCCCCCTTCCTCCTCCCTCTTCCTTCTTTCTCCCGCCCCTTCTCATCTACTCTTCCCTTCCCCTCTCCCTTCCCCCTTCTCCCCCTCTCTCCCGCCCTTCGCCTCCCTCCTCCCCCCCCGCTCCCCTTCGCGCCCTTCATCTACTCTTCCCCTTCTCCCTCTCCCCCATCTTCTCCCCCTTCTCCCCCTTCTCCTCTCTCCGCGCCCTTCGCTCCCTCACTCTTCCCTTCTCCCTCTCCCTCCCCATTCCACCTCTCCCCTCCCCCCTCTCCATGCCCTTCGCTTCCTCACTCTTCCCTTCCCTCTCCCCTCCCCTTCCCCCTCTCCCCCTCTCTCCGCGCCCTTCGCTCCCTCATCTTCCCTTCTCCCTCTCCCGCCCCCTTCCTCTCCCCTCCCCCCCCATCTCTCCGCGCCCTTCGCTCCCTCATTCTTCCCCTTCCCCCTCTCCCCCTCCTCCCCCTTCCCCCTCCTCTCCGCGCCCTTCGCTCCCTCACTCTTCCTTCTCCCTCCCCCTCTCCCCTTTCCCCTCCTCTCCCCCCCCTCTCTCCGCGCCCTTCGCTCCCTCACTCCCCCTTCTCCCTCTCCCTTCCCCGTCTCCCCTCTCCCCCCCTCTCCATGCCTTCGCTCCCTCACTCTCCCCTTCTCCCTCTCCCTCTCCCCTTCCCTTCCCTCCTCTCCCGTCTCCCTTCCCCTCTCCCCCTCCCCGCCCGACTCCCCTCCTCCACCACTCTCCCCCTCCCCGTCCCCCTCCTCCCCCCCCCCCCATACCACGTCCTCCATCTCTGCTTACGTTTCGTATAGCACTCTCTTCCCGCGAGGAGGCTTGCTTCACCTTCTTTCAGCTTCGGGTTTGGAAATAAGGGCGGTTTTCTAGGCATCCGCAGTGGTGGTGACGCCCTTATGTCATCTGGAATCTTTCAACAAGGTTCCGGAAATACCAGCTTAATCCGGTATTAAATATACGTCATTAGAATTACAGATGATAGCATTTAGACCTATTTACTCTCCGTTTATTTATTTATCTATTCATTTATTCATTTCATTTATTCATGCTAGAGATGATCTTTAAAGAAAATCTTCATTTGTATTTTTTTTTTTTTTTTTTTTTTTTTTTTTTTTTTTTTTTTTTTTTTTTAGACAACATACTGTCTTCTTTGTTCTTGAGATTTATTCATTCCTCTTTGTCCTCCAAGAAGTAACTAAGCTTCCTCTGTACACCTATCATTATTTCCCTCCTCTCTCCTCTTCTCTCTCTCTCTTCTCCTCTCTCTCTCTCTTTTCTCTCTCCTCTCTCTCTCTCTCTCTCCTCTTCTCTCCTCTCCTCTCTCTCTCTCCTCTCTCTCTCTTCTCTCTCCTCCTCTCTCTCTCTCTCCTCTCTCTCTCTCTCTCTCTCTCTCTCTCTAGTCTCCTCTCTTTCCTCTCTCCCTCTCTCATGTCTCTCTCCTCTCTCCCTCTATCCTCCCCTCCCTCTCCCTCTCTCTCTCTCTCCCTCTCTCTCTCTTCCCTCTCCATCTCTCTGTCTCTCTCTGTCTCCTCCCTCCCTCCCTCTCTCTCTTCTCATCCTCTGTCTCTCTCTGTCTCTCTCCCTCCCTCCCTCATCCTCCCCCTCCCTCTCTCCCTCTCCTTTCTCTCCGTCACCCCATTCACTTTCATTCCCCCCCACCTCCCCCGGGTGTAACGTGACCCCTACCTATTCTCTCTCACGCAAACCGATCTTCTGTTGTCTGGCTCTTCCTTATTCGTCGTGGTCTTCTCCCTTTCTCTTTCTTTCTTTC
>NW_020872907.1:106305-111305 GCF_003789085.1 Penaeus vannamei
GATCTCTCCAGGAGCCACACCTCAACAGCAGAGCCACTCCTCACAGACGTCCCAGAAGACCCGCCACCTGCTATAGGCGCCAGGGATTCTTCTCTCACTGCCACATCGGGCAGAGACATGGCAACAGACAGAAGCAACATGTCCCTCCCCAGAAGGAGAGACACGTTGCCGTACATGTCTGAACAGTGGCAGAGATGGGCAGCTTGCATCTTAATATGCCTGATGACAACGGCTGTTTACTGACTGCCTCGTTCGCCACAGCACGTGACCGAGCGGTTTATTGGACCAAGTCGTGAGCTCTTCGGGTGTCCAGGGGGAGCGGCAGACGTGCCAGTGGGTGAAGGCGTTGGTTTGTTTATGAGGGAGTGGGAGTAGTTGTATCTGTACCTGTGTGTCTGTGTGTTTGTGTGATTGCGTCTGCGCGTGTATGTATGTGTTTGTCATTCCCATGTGTATATACTGTACAGTACAGTTGCCGATTAATAATTTCGAGGCCAACAAGTCACGAACTTGAGAAAATGGAATGTTCATGCTGTCTACATCTTCGTCTCAGCACAAGAGGGTTATGGTCACGTCACGACAACCGCTCTCAGGACACATATTGTGTATTTCTGTTTATATACATATAAAAAACAACCTCTAATCCCCAAACAGATTAAAAACAATGCACATAAATATATGAAATAACTTTGTCCAATGAATGAGGAAGAAAAGTGAAAAAAGAAAAAGTGAAGGAAGAAGAAGAAGAAGAATCGTAGGACTTTTTGGAATTCTTAGGAGTGGAATGTAAATTAATTTCGTCAAGGACAGGCCGGCGCGCTTTTCCTTGGCTCTCTTGACATTTATGGCGTTATTTTTGTCACTGTCATTATCAAGACGATTGTTACTGAAGCAGTTTCCACATTTGACAATGGTAGTGTTATTGTAGGTATATATAATTACCATTGGTAGTGTTATTAATGTATGAATTTGTATATTTATTTGTTCTTTACTACTTAAGCTCTACTACTCTCTCAATCTATATACATATTACATAATATAAGTAATATATATTATATATAATATATATATATATATATATATATATATATATATATGTGTATACATATGTATATATAATATATATATATATATATATATATATATATAATATACTTGTATGTAATATATGTATAGTGTATAATACATATATGTATATACATGTGTGTACATTATTAATATATAGACAACATGTGTACATATATATACATGTTCATATATGTATGTTTATATATATATATATATAATATATATATATAAATATAATATTTAACATATATACACCATATACATACATACATACATATATGTATACATATAAGGATGCGTTGTATATATATACACATGAATATGCACATACACGCACAACCCACATAACAAATGTGTTATATATGTATGGATATATAGTAAATAGACAGATCGATAGTAGGATATAGACTGGAATATATAAAAATCCTTATGTCTATACTCATTCATGTGATTTCCCAGAAAAGCTAAATAAAATTCATTATCTGCATAATTGTTTTGTTTTATAATTTAGTACTTCGATTAGCCTATTATCCTTTGAAAGAATTAACCATACTAACGCCTAACCATTCATAAATCACTACGTCACCTTCAGCTGCATACNATGAGCGTCACCCATTTACTCATTTATTCATCTTTCTTTAATACCTATATAACTGAAATAAAAAAGAAAATCCTCACAACTCATAAACAACTGATTAAACAACAACAATAATAATAATTTTTAATAAAACGAATTACGAAATCACGGAGATTAGAAATATAAAAGAGAAAAGCGAGAAAGCAAAGAGGTGGAAAGATTCTCTCTAAAGGACCTTGAAAACGGAGAGGTATGTAAACAAAGACCCCAAGGTCAGACTCTGACTTCAGAAATTTATCATTTTTATCACAATATTTCCATTACCATTTCTTACATCTATAGTATATACATGTGTATCCATATATAGGCTACATGTATATACACAGCATATACAGGCGTATACATATGTAGATATAAGCGGTCCAATGCTCTGAGTGCTGAATACATAAAAGAATAAGTAGATACATACAGTACACCTTTCCGGATTCTTAGAAAAGAAAGAAAGAAAAAAGAAAAGATAAACTAAATGAAAATTATGTATAAACATTCCAGAATTACTTCGTTTTCTATAAGCTCTCGGCAATATTTGCTAAAAATCTTCACAATATTTAGAAAACAAGAAAACTTCCATAAATATTTGATTAAAAATCTAGCATTCTACTCAAAACACCGAGGAAGGCTAGTGTTTCCGAATCTCCCATACCATTAAATTAGATCTAAAAATAGCATGGTTCCCCATAAATAGAAACCGCATCTGAAAACATACTCACTATCATAAATATTGTTCACACTGTGTGGTACTCAGACAACCAATAATACCATAAGTTTGCAGTATTAATCCTTCTTGAGGCATCTAGGACTAGTATAATGTACACTTGGATTACTTAGTTATCGTGATAGGAAATAATATCCTGAATCCAAATCATTCATAAATCACTACATGTCACCTTCAGCTGCATACCAAGTGGAATGGCATGTATATAAGGGGCATGAGCGCTTCGTGGGCACTCACTCCCTCTCCAGACACCGTCACTGAACATCCAGTAAGTGAGAGGAAGGTCAATGACAACGCTCAAAATCTTAGTGTTCAAGAAGCTACGTGTACTTAAGTGTTAATGTGTGCAGTGAAATGGAAAAAAAAAATATATATAAAAATCATATAGACTTGGACATCACCTGCGATCCTAACTTAACGTTCTCTTTCCGTCTTCTCAGTCAGCATGAAGGTCCTCGCAGCTCTCCTGGCTCTGTGTGCGTGGCGCCGCCAACTCCCCCTTCCGCTTCTCCGACGGCTACCTCGACGTCCTCGGCGCAGAGCCCGTTCAGGCCTTCGACTGTGCCGGTCGAAGCTACGGCTATTACGCCGACGTCAGCAGCGACTGCCGCGTGTTCCACGTGTGCCTGCCCGTGGCTGACGACCTGGGCGACGTGCTCGAGACCGCCCACTTCTCCTTCTTCTGCGGCAACCAGACCGTGTTCAGCCAGGAGTCCCTCACCTGCGCCCACCCCGAGGAGGCCTTCCCCTGCGACCAGGCCGAGACCCTCTTCGACTCCGTCAACGCTCTCTTCGGTGTCATTCCCGAAGAAAAATAACGGATATGATCTAGTTAAACAACCACTATGTAACAGAAACAATAAACCAACCACACGTAATATCTATTTCTTATATTCCTTCTTCTTTTCTCACATCATGGATTAATAGCTAGAATCCCATGATTGTTTCCATTATATAATGTATATTTGTTACAATAACTTGGATCTTAATTAACAGTTTACAGGTTTAATGGATTAGCTATGTGATTGACTTGCTCTTCTGATACAGTCCTATGAAAATTAACACCAGAGAAAAATATCTGTAAACCAGAAAGGCTATGAAAGTACTTGCAAACTCCACTCATGAGGCAACATTGGTTTTCTCATTGCCTATAGATATTTTTCCCACATGCTAGTGATAAGAAACCAGTTAGAAAAGTGAATAAGTTTGCGTTTCTTTGGTGGCAAACGGGTTTCCTTCTTTTGTATCATAGATATACCATGTTGGGTAAGGTCATACCCCTTGCGTTTACGATAGTGGTTCTCGGTATTTGGGAAATTCCGTGATTTGAAAATTACATTTTAAAGGCTTCTGGTTTTAGAGACATCAGGGAATACAAAATACAATGTAAAAGAATCAACAGCAAGAGTCTTACTTGGCGACTTTAGCAAGTAAATACACACACCCGCGCGCGTGCACACCCACAAACGCATAAACTAGAAAATTGAAAAAAGGTCTAGAACACATATATGCACGCGTGCACTTTCGAATGAAGCCAGACATGCTGAACAAATATGCAAATCCACACTCCTGCAGTTACACACGTAATTGGCATTAGTGTTTCAAACCGTATCCATGATACACTATTCACACAAGTGCAAATAACTTACCCACACATACTGGAAATGCCTCTAGAGGTTAAAGGTAAAGGAAATCTCCAGCTGAAAAGAACCACAACAAAAGTTGTACTGGTTAATGAAACACCAACCGGAAACATGATGTCAAATCAAATAAAAGGACCGGCTGACACCAGAGCGAAAACTCATTTACTTATTTACTAATGAGTCTCCTCTCATTATCATTCTTGGCCAAACCGCAGAGCAAGCTTTATATCGGGATAACATATTGAAATGCATTTCTTAAAAATGATAATGATAATAAAATGAATTAATGAAAATAAGTAATGAGAATACTGTCCCTACATTTTTTTCTTAAACAGTACCATAAGAATGATGAAAAGGATACAGATGTTTGGTGTAGTTGGTTTATTGTTTCTGTTACATAGTGAATGTTTAACTAGATCATATAAATTATTTTTCGTCGGGAATGACGCCGAAGAGAGCGTTGACGGAGTCGAAGAGGGTCTCGGCCTGGTCGCAGGGGAAGGCCTCCTCGGGGTGGGCGCAGGTGAGGGACTCCTGGCTGAACACGGTCTGGTTGCCGCAGAAGAAGGAGAAGTGGGCGGTCTCGAGCACGTCGCCCAGGTCGTCAGCCACGGGCAGGCACACGTGGAACACTCGGCAGTCGCTGCTGACGTCGGCGTAATAGCCGTAGCTTCGACCGGCACAGTCGAAGGCCTGAACGGGCTCTGCGCCGAGGACGTCGAGGTAGCCGTCGGAGAAGCGGAAGGGGGAGTTGGCGGCGGCCACGCCACACAGAGCCAGGAGAGCTGCGAGGACCTTCATGCTGACTGAGAAGACGGAAAGAGAACGTTAAGTTAGGATCGCAGGTGATGTCCAAGTCTATATGATTTTTATATATTTTTTTTCCATTTGCGAAGATTCACTGCACACATTAACACTTAAGAACACGTAGCTTCTT
>NW_020872907.1:116305-118805 GCF_003789085.1 Penaeus vannamei
CTCCCCCTGGACACCCGAAGAGCTCACGACTTGGTCCAATAAACCGCCCGGTCACGTGCTGTGGCGAACGAGGCAGTCAGTAAACAGCCGTTGTCATTAGGCATATTATGATGCAAGCTGCCCATCTCTGCCACTGTTCAGACATGTATGGCAACGTGTCTCTCCTTCTGGGGAGGGACATGCTGCTTCTGTCTGTTGCCATGTCTCTGCCGATGGCATTGAGAGAAGAATCCCTGGCGCTATAGCGGGTGGCGGGTCTTCTGGAACGTCTGTGAGGAGTGGCTCTGGCTTGAGGCGTGGCACCTGGAGAGATCCTCTCGTCAGAGAGGCGAATGTGAGTCTGTGTGTGTGTTTCCATGTACGGATGTGTATACACACACACACACACACACATGTATATATATATATATATATATATATATATATATATATATATATATATATATATATATATATATATATATATATATATATATATATATATATATATGCATATATGTATGTAATGTATCTAATAACAATCCATTGTAACGATTTTCCTGTTTTCATTTATTCAGATTTATTTTTAGAGTGAATTGTGTCTATTTTGAGTTAAATCTGTTTCACTGATCTTCAGTAAAGTCATCACGTATTTCTTCTTACTCTCTCTCTCTTACATCTTTTACTCTCTCATTTTATCATTCCTCGTGTCCACTGAAGATGTTTTTTATGATTTGCTAGAAAAAAATATTAAGAAATGTTAAGTTCATTTTTATAATATTCATAGAAGTATCCGAGCCACCCTTAAAAAGACAAGTCCACAAACATACACGTGTGTGTGTGTGTGTGTGCATACAGGCATATATGTATGTGATATATATATATTATATATTATATATATATATATATATATATATATTATATATATATGTATATATATATGCATGTATGTAAATATGTATATATATGTATATTTCTACAAATATATACGAATGGTTAGGTATGTATATGTATATACACGCATATACATGTATATATGCACACATAAATGTAAGCATATATATGTGTGAATATATACATACATATATATATATATATATATATATATATATATATATATATATATTATATATATATATATAAATGCATATGTATATGTTGTATATGCATATATATGCATATGTATACATATGTATTCATATATGGCATGTGTGTGTATATATATGTATGTACATTTATTTATATGTATATGAATGCACGCAGACAAACACACCTACACACAGACACTCACACACGCACACAACACATAAATATATGTGTGTGTATGTATTATATATGCATATATATGTATATATATGATACATATATGTGCATATATATATATATATATATATATATATATATATATATATATATATATATATATATATATATATGTATTATATATATATATATATATATATATATATATATAATATATGTATATATATATATATATATACATATATATATGTATTTGCATATATTATATATATGTAGAGAGGCATATATGTGTGTATAAACACACTTATGCATAGTATACATATATATTCATATATGTATGTGTGCCTGTGTTTCTTGTGATTGAGTGCTTCTGTATGAGCGTGTGAATTTATATGTATAGTATAAATCTATTTTACAGATATACGTATCGATAAAAGCAACTGAGATTGATAAGTAAAGAGAAGAATGGAACTCGATAAGAACTTTCGAGGACTTTTTTTCACCTCGTGACTGAGCCGTTTATCATTGCCTCCGAAAGGGAGGTTGTGTCTCCGGTCGTGTTTGTTTGTTTGTTGGTTGGTTAGCAGGATAACTCAAAAAGTTTTAATATTTCTTTCTGAAATTTCCAAGGTGTTTCTTAGCCTAAATTATGTGCCATTGAATTTTGTTGGCGATCCGGATATTATTTGTTCGTTTGTTAGCAGGATAACTCAAGAGTTTATGCCAGGTGTGCCTTAGTCCAACTTGCGTTCCATGAACCGTATTCATGTTGACAAATGTGGAAAGGTATGAATGAGAACGAATATCTTCACAATACAAGAGATGTATTTAACCGGTTTCGATTATATTTTCGTCAGAAATACAGAAACCGGTTAAATACATCTCTTGTATTGTGAAGATATTCGTTCTCATTCATACCTTTCCACATTGCGTTCCATCAAATCTTGGTGGTGATCCGGATCGTGATCCAGATAAAGAGTTTTTGAACGATTGCATCATTGCCCTCACTGCCTTGCTTCCGCCAAGGAGGTCATGTTTGCGGACGTCACCTGTGTGCTTGAGAAGGTGACGCTGATATAATTCTTCAAATGTAATTATTTTATTATATGTGGCCTTATTGCCTTGGCGGAGGTATGCGCTCTCTGAGTGCTTCTAGTTTGGTATGTAAATAAGGCATTTCGAGGTCTATAGGATTTGTATTTTTTGGTGAGTTTGATCGTCACATAATTTCTTTTATTATAAATCGTGTCTCCTTTTC
>NW_020872907.1:123805-133805 GCF_003789085.1 Penaeus vannamei
TGCGAGGGACTGACCGTCCTGTGAGCCCTCGTCGGCCCTTATATACGTCCTCCCCTCTTGCAGGTGGAGGTCACGTGACTGCAGGTCTAAGGGGAAAGGGACGAGGTGATCAAGGTGTTTTAATCATGATTGGCTAAGGTATAGATGATTGGGTAGTTAGGTAGATTAGTCATTGTATTATTGTATGGGTAAGGTATAATTTCTTAATAAGGCAAGGGTTTATCATCCGTTCGTGTATATGCATTATTGGGAATTAGTATTTCTGTTTATAATTTCATATTTATTACCATATTTTTACGAAGTGATGATTGGCTTTGTATCCTTACTTGAATTCTCCAATCTCCACTTCTACTTCTCAAATGCTGTTGAAAGCGTTAGTTTCTCTATGACAATCAGACGAAAGGACAGCGCAGGAAAGGTCACCGAGAAAGATAAATGATTCGACCTTCAGTTACTTCACGAACTTGTCCTTTTCCTGACCCGGCAAGGTCGTCTCTTCGTCCTTTTCTTTTCTATGTTTATTGCACCTTTACTGTTTATCAGCTTTCTCTCTTTCTCCCTCTCTCCCACTTATTCATACAAAGCTTAATATTTATACATACATACATACACACACACACACACACACACATGTATATATATATATATATATATATATATATATATATAATAATATATATATATATATATATATATACATATACGTATGCACGCACACATACATATTCATACACACATATATACATATTAAATTCAGATATATGCTATATTTTAAGCACACATATATGTATGTTTGCATGTAAGGATACACACACACACACACACACACACAACACACAACACACACACCATACATATATATAATATATATATATATATATATATATATATATATATATATACCTATTCTCTATCTCTCTCTCTCTCTCTCTCTCTCTCTCTCTCCTTATATATATATATATATTATATATATATATATATATATATATATATGTATGTATGTATGTATGTATGTATATGTAAGCATATGTATACATATATGTGTCGGTGTATGTATATTTATATATGTATATGTATGTATACACATATACATACACAAAAAACACACATATTCATTCATATACATATATATATGTATACATAATTTTCACATATCAAGTATAAAATGGAATAACAGCACTGATATGTTGTCAAAACATGCAATTTAATCAAATGAGCTAGAGTACAAAATCACATCAGATGCAGGTAAAAATATTAACCGAAATTCAACTAAGCTTAATTATCAAATTACCAGATTGATTAAAGATTGATTAATGATATCAAATAGAGTTAATGAAGATAAAAGAGCAAAATTAATGAATAGCTATAGATTAAGATTAATTATAATGTTATAGAACAAAAACTAATTTGATTAAAAGTCCAAGAGTAAATAAAACCTTTTTATTTCTTCATCGCGAGACATTTAGGGATCTGCATGTCTGCATATGTGATCATGTTTAACGATTATTCAGCTTGATTCGAGATAAAAGAAAGAAAAATCACACAAGCAAATATGTCGACGTCTTCGTTTCGCCCGTTTATGTGGCGTGAACATTCTTGGAATCAAAATTAACAGTCCAATATTATGTGTATTGCGTCGAGGAGGATTGTCGAATGAAAAAGGGAAGTACAAAGAACTGATATAATTTCATTTGGCTTAGTTTATTCTATTTTTCGTCGGGAATGACGCCGAAGAGAGCGTTGACGGAGTCGAAGAGGGTCTCGGCCTGGTCGCAGGGGAAGGCCTCCTCGGGGTGGGCGCAGGTGAGGGACTCCTGGCTGAACACGGTCTGGTTGCCGCAGAAGAAGGAGAAGTGGGCGGTCTCGAGCACGTCGCCCAGGTCGTCAGCCACGGGCAGGCACACGTGGAACACTCGGCAGTCGCTGCTGACGTCGGCGTAATAGCCGTAGCTTCGACCGGCACAGTCGAAGGCCTGAACGGGCTCAGCGCCGAGGACGTCGAGGTAGCCGTCGGAGAAGCGGAAGGGGGAGTTGGCGGCGGCCACGCCACACAGAGCCAGGAGAGCTGCGAGGACCTTCATGCTGACTGACGAATCGGAAAGTGACAAAGCATTACTACAAATTAAGTATATGAACAGAAAATCTAATTATTTCGTTTCCCCGTTTAGCTTCTTCTTTTACTAATAGGAACCTCATGAAAGACCTGTTTTGCAGTTATTTGTCTATCGACCTATACGTATTACTATTTATCTAGCTACACACACACACACACACACCACACACACACACGCACACACACACACACACACACACACACACACACACACACACACACACACACACACACACACACACACCATATATATATATATATATATATATATATATATATATATATATATATATGAAATAGCCCCTCCTGACTCGAAACTTATCACGCAGGAGCTCTGACGCCTTTCCTCTTCCCACTTACTCTCTGTCTTCCCAGGGACTGAATGCCCACGACGCCCTCAAGCCCCTTATATATGCCTCTCCCAATGGGTATCCTTGTGTTAGGAATGATAATGATTACAGAGATAAGGATAAGGAGGTGACTGTGTGTGTGTGTGTGTGTGTATGGTTATTCCCCTTTGTTAATTATTATGTTTTTTGTCGTGTGGTTTTCTTTAGTGTTTATTTCGTTTTTGATGTAGATTTTAGATTTTTTGTGGATTATTTCATTGGTTCGTTTATGTTTGGTTTGGAAAATGTCTCTTATTTTGAAAATGTTGATTTTTTAGGTACTTTGAGATACCTATTTATTTATTCAATTCTACTGTGTTTCATCTTCTTTATCATCTGATTATGGTAATTCTTTAAGGTCAGGAACAGCTTCCTAGCCATGTCGATTTTTTTTTTTTTTTTTTTTTTTTTTTTTTGCGTAAATGAAAAAAGTAATTTTTTTGTTCTGATGTTGAAATGAAATTTGTATTTCTTATGAACTCCTGTTGTTTCCTTTCCATGTACATTTTGAAATTTTTTAGTACCATGATTATCTTCAAAGTCATTATGATATGGTCATTATTATTATTGTGGTTGTTTCTATCATTATGAATATGATGTTTATTCTAATGTTTATTATAGCAACAGATACTGCAATGGTTGTTATCATTGTTGTCACTGTTATTCCTGCTATGTAATCTTTATCATTATACTTTTATTACCATGATTATTTTTGCCTTTATTATCATTGCTATCATTATCTTAATTATCATCGTTATAGTTGGTAATTATTATCATCATTTTCATCTTCGTTACTAGTGATTTATTTTCATCATATTTACTACAAATTTTCAATTAGTAGTAGCATATTATCACTAATAATTTGATTATTAGCAGCATATGTATTGTGTTTAATTATTCTTATTCGTATTATCTGCATTACCATTATTATTTTAGATTATTCGTTTATCTTTTTTCTCTTAATTCTCTTGCTTCTTTTTATTTGTTTATTTATCTATTATCTCTACCGCTCCTACGTTTTTTTTTATTCCTTCTCTTCTCCATATTTTCTCCTGATCCATCTATATCTTCTTTTGTATTTGCTATTTCATTTTTTCCATATTCTTTCCTCCACCTTCTTTATTGTCATTTTCTTTCCCATTTCTCCATCTTCATTTACTTTTATTTAATCCACTTTCTTAATTTTCTCTCCATCGCTTTTTCTTCCATTTACCGTCCTCCCCCCCCCTATTCCTCTAGTTTATCACCCTATTCCTTTATTCCCCCTCCTCCATCACCTTCTCCGCATATCTCTTTCTCCTCTGCTTTATCAATGTATCTCCTCCCTTCACTTTGCCTTTTCCCAACAAGGTCGTAACCGAAGGAGACAAATAACACACGTATTTACTTACCAAAAAAAAGCGTTGTGCGAATAACATAAAGAAAACGTGCGAATAACATAAAGAAAACGTTGTGCGAATAACATTAAGAAAACGTTGTGCGAATAACATTAAGAAAACGTTGTGCGAATAACATAAAGAAAATGTTGTGCGAATAACATAAAGAAAACGTGCGAATAACAAAAAGAAAACGTTGTGCGAATAACATATAGAAAACGTTGTGCAAATAACATAAAGAAAACGTGCGAACAACATAGAGAAAACGTTGTGCGAATAACATAAAGCAAACGTTGTGCGAATAACATAGAAAAAAGTTGTGCAAATAACATAAAGAAAACGTGCGAATAACAAAAAGAAAGTGTGCGAATAACATAAAGAAAACGTGCGAATAACATAGAGAAAATGTTGTGCGAATAACATAAAGTAAACGTTGTACGAATAACATAAAGAAAACGTTGTGCGAATAACATACAGAAAACGTGCGAATAAAATAGAGAAAACGTTGTGCGAATAACATAAAGAAAACACTCAAAGGTGAAAGACCTTTTCCCTCATGAACTGGAAGCGACCTTGAGACAAGTCCATTCATTATACTTGGCTTCGTCATGAGGTGCTGTGTTTATCTTTCGTTGATTTTTATTTTTATTATTACTTTCCTTTTTTTCTTCTGTCTATTTGGTTAGTTTGAAGGCTTTGTGTGTGTTTGTTTTTTTCTTATTTTTTTTTCTTTTATTATTATAATCGTTTATTCATTTTTTCTGATATCTCAAATGTGATTCTTGTATTTTCTGATAATCTTTTTGTGTGATTTCTCTTTTTTGTATTCATATTATTCTATGATTTATGTATCTCAATGTCCTATCTTGTCTATATTTAGTTATTTCTTTAATTCTTTCTCTTTCTTCTTCTTCTTTCTTTCATTTTCTTTTCCTATTTTTCTTTTCCTATTCCTTCTTTTTCTTTAATATGAAGTATGTCTTTAATACTTTCCATGGTCTTTTATTTCTTCTTCTTTATCTTTCTCTTTTTCCCTATGACGTGTTTCTTTACAAGTTGATTTCCATTTCTTATTATTGTGTGTGGCGCAAATATGACGTAATAGAATGAGAGACATAACCCTTTGTAAAGATTCTTCGGGTTAATGAGCATAAAAGATTGCTGTGTCCATGGCAAGTCATGTCTGATATCATTTTCCCACGTGTGAGTGTGTGTGTGAGTCTTTATTCGTCTCTCTCTCTCTCTGTCTCTGTTTCTCTTTGTCTGTGTCTGGGTCTCTGTCTCTCTCTGTCTCTATTTCTGTATCTGTTTCACTCTGCCTCTGTCTGTCTGTCTGTCTGTCTGTCTATCTCTCTCTCTCTCTCTCTCTCTCTCTCTCTCTCTCTCTCTCTCTCTCTCTCTCTCTCATCTCTCTCTTCTCTTCTCTCTCCTCTCTCTCTCTATCTCTCTCTCGTGCGTGTACGTGTGATTGTGTGTGCGTGTGCGTGTGCTTGTCCGTGAGAATATAAAAGATGCATCATACCAACAGAACATTTATTACACTACATTCCAAAAAAAAAAAAAACGTAAAAAAACAAACAAACAAAAAAAGATAAATAAAAATAAAAAGGAAAAAATTAAATAGACTCCCCTTCCATTCCTCCCTCCGGAAATCCCTCCAAAGAAAACGCTGCCGGAGGTGCCGTAGGGAAGGCCTCCTCCTCCTCCTGGTGGTGGTAGAAGGGTATAGGGGGGATAGGAGGGGGGGAGGGAGGGGGGGGAGGGGGGCGCAGGCGAGGACCTCCGGCTGAACACGGTCCGGTTGCCGCAGCAGAAGGAGGAGTGGGAGGCGCCGACGAGAATCTTCGCGGATAAATACCTGCTCATTAATATTCATTTTTTTCCTCCGGGAGATGCATATGATGATGTGTTTGGGCGGAGATGTTTACATTTCTTTCTCTCTCTCTTTCTGGCAGTTTATGTCTAGGTTTAAGTGTTTGTGTGTATGTCTGTATGGACATGCACATGCGCGGGCGTACAAACGCAGATGGATAAACACACACACATGTACAGACAAACATACATACACACACACACACACACACACACACATATATATATATATATATATATATATATATATATATATATATATATATATATATATAATTATATATACTGTGTGTGTGTGTGTGTGTGTGTGTGTGTGTGTGTGTGTATTTGTCTGTGCATGTGTCTGTGTGTTTATCCATGTGCGTGTGTACGTGTGTGTGTGTGTGTGTGTGTGTGTTATTGTGTGTTTATCATGTGCGTGTGTACGTGTGTGTGTGTGTGTGTGTATGTGTGGATACACACATATAAATGTGTATTTATATATCTACACACAATCACACACACACACATGTATGTATGTATATACACAAATATATGTCACACAATATGTGTGGTATGGTCTGGATGAACTGTCGTGTCAGAGTCTAACATTGGCGACCACGTCTTCGCCCACAGCTGTCCCTTCCAATCCCGTTATGTAATGCCATTTGCTCCATCCACGCCATCGATATTTGACGTTTTTCGCTCCATAAAATCACGGTTATTCAAGGAACAAAACGGAGATGGTTTTCCATGGCTTTCCTCCAGGTGGTTGAAGAGTTCACCATCTCTCTCGCCATCTGATCTTCTGTCACTGTCATAGGCACCTTGGCACCGTAAGACCCAGCTGACCATCGCTCGTACCCCGAGTGGCACTGTCCAGGTGGTGCCAAGGTCTCCTAGTGCTTGGAATGGCCTGATTCGGTTTGATGTCTATTGTAGATCTATCTATCTATCTGTCTATCTACTTTGCTATCTATTAGTTTGTCTATATATCTATCTATCTTTCCATCTATCTATCTTTACCTATCTGTACCTATATCTCTTTATATCAAATAGTCTCGTAAATTATATATATATATATATATATATATATATATATATATATATATATAATATATATATATTTACTCAGTGCAGACTAGCCTAATTTAAGATTAAGAAAGTAGTCGCATCAAATTCTTCATTTTTAGAATAAAGAAAAAAATAAATGAACAAATAATAGATAAAAAATAATGAATAATACAATAAATAAATAAAGAAAGAGAAAAAAATCCATAAAGTGATCACGACATAACAAAAAAAAAAAAAAAATTACGTAAAAAAACAAGACGGTTATTCAAGACAGAAAAAAAAGAAATGAAAAAAAAATAAAAGAAAAACATAAGAAAAGAACAGGGAAATAAAAAAAAGAAAGAAAAATAGAACAAACATCAAGAAAAAAGTAAAAAAATAAAAAAAATAAAGAAAAATGTAAAAAATATAAAAAATAGGTGAAAGGTCAAAGGTCAAAGAGCAGGTAAAGCACCTTAAGTAAGACGTATGACCTGCACAGCATATGGGCAGCGGGTCATATGCAGCATACAAGTCAGGGCATCTGCAGTCTACGAGTCACACGGTTGACGCAACGAGGAATAAATATACGCATATGCATTTTTCTTTTTTTTTCTTTTTATAGCTTTTTCTTCACTCCGAAATTATCTCTGATAGATCTGTGGGCTAAAGAAGGTATGTTGAAATCTGAAATATGTGATATGTTTATGTGATTTTATGTTGCGAGTTATTTACGATCATATTTGTGGGTTGTATGTTGTTGTACAATTATGTGCTGTTACATTATGATTTTTTGTATACCTTGTTACTGTGAGGTATGTATATATATCCTAATTATATATAGTTATACTTTGGGTTATATCTTGTTTTATTTCACTTTATATACTGTTACACTTTGAGTTATATGTCACCGTACTGTGAGTTATATGCCGTTTTATCGAGAATATTCGATATATTATCATCATCATCATCAAATATTAGACACATATCAGAAAGCATAGAATCTGCATGCGTGTCGCGGAGTCTAGGGTCATGTGGTACGCTAAGTGAAGACCTGCGTGTGCGTGCTTGTATGTGTACGTGCATATATGTGCGTAGGCGCCATGTGTACGTGCATATATGTACGTAGGCGCCATGTGTACGTGCATATATGTACGTAGGCGCCGCGCCAGGCAAGGGACTGAATCCCTCTCTTAACTTATTTCAAGCACGACCAAGCAAGAGGTCTCGTCTCATGAAGGATGCTGGTCACTTCCACGCCCACGACTGCGTCCTCTTGACACCTCCTTGCGAAGCATCCTTGAATCGTCAATATCGTGTGCGAGATAAAAATAAGAAAACACGATAAAGAGAGAGAGAGAGAGAGGGGGGGGGAGAGAGGTTGGGAAGGAAGGAGGGATTGAGGGAAGAGAGGAGAGAGAGAGAAGAGAGAGAGAGAGAGAGAGAGAGAGAGAGAGAGAGAAGAGAGAGAGAGAGAGAGAGAGAGAGAGAGAGAGAGAGAGAGAGAGAGAGAGAGAGAGAGAGAGAGAGAGAGAGAGAGAGAGAGAGACAGACAGACAGACAGACAGACAGGCAGACAGACAGACAAAGAGAGAGAGACTATCAAGACAGATTCCCTAATAAATACCAAATAACACATGAACCAACAGACTAATAACAAAAGCCATCTTTGTTTGCCTGACCCTCTTGTGTCAGAGTATCAAAGGCAAACATGACCTCTGACCTCTGACTCCCTAATAATGAGCAAAAGCCGAGGAGAAAGAGAGAAAAAGGGAATCGGGAGAAGATGCATAGCATTCATCACAGTCATAATTACCGAGTTTATCAAGAAGATTCTAGACGGAAGGGACTGGGTTGGCTAAGTTCGCTGGTTTTCGTTTTGTTCCAGAAATGAGTGGGAATACTGAGGTATCATTTATTTGTTCATTATTTAGTGTTCATTTGGGGGACTTTCTAGATGCTAGATCATATCAATTAGATCTAATTCAAAATACCAATGAACCATTTCTCGAAAAATTATTACAACAGAACGTACCGAAGACAGTTAAAAATAGACAGAAAAAAAAATATGATGAACGAAATGCTATGGAATCAAGACTTTCATTCAGACACTCCCTCTCTCTCTCTCCATCCAGCCAGCGCCTTCACTTTCGACTTTTTCATTAGTAAGCTTCGTAAGTCACGTCGCCATCTGGGGTCACAAGGTCAAGCGCCGTATCCTTGTAGGCGGCGAACGTCCACAGAAAATGGGATGTCGTCTCGCTGGGTTAGAAAGGATGGGAAATTTTTTTTTTGGACTCCGTTTTCTGTGTGTGTGTTTTAGGGGAGACTTGGGAAAAGAGGGTTTCGTGTGTTCGAGAGTCTGAAGTTCGATCTGTGACAGTGTAGTTTTTGTTCGTGGTTATTTTGCTTTCTTTCTAAAGATGGAAGGCAAGAAAGTAGATATTTTATTGATGAAAAGGTAAGTGAAAGTTGTATGCGTGAAAGCTATATCAAATAGATTTAAAACAAATTATCGATACATTAAAATTATCATAAATACATGATGGTACGTAGCTTTTACAAGACGGATATCATGAGGGTATTATTTATTGTTTATAGTATTTATTGCTGTCAAAAAAAAAATATATATATATATATAAGAAAATAAAAAAAAATATATAAAAAGATATAAAAACTTCCTCGTATACATCACGTTGTATTTTAATATCTTTCATATCACATTACATCCATTAACGTCTATCACGATTTTTTTTCTTCTTGCAAGTGCTTGTGATTATTGTCATTCAACGAAGCATTCCAGCAGTCTTTTGTATTATCCAGGTACATTCCTTTCTTTACGTGGATCGCGAAGGATGACGCCATTGTTCCTAACAGCAGGATGACACCGAGACACGAAGGTGACGAGTGAAGGATACGCGAGCATTCCTGGGCGCATCCTACTGCAGGAGGAGCTTCCTGGAACGGGAGGGAAGGAGGGTATTGAGCAAGGGCGGTCCAGATGGTAAGGGAAGAGAGATAGAGAAGGAGAGAGAGAGGAGGAGGGGGGTAGACGAGAGGAGGGGGTAGATGTCCAGAGCAAGGGCGGTCCAGGTAAGAGAGATAGAGAGAGAGGAGAGGAGGGGGTAGAGGGAGGGAGAGGAAGAAGAGGAGGGAGCAAGGGCGGTCCAGACGGTAAGGGAAGAGAGATAGAGAAGTAAAGAGAGAGAGGGGGTAGA
>NW_020872907.1:138805-153805 GCF_003789085.1 Penaeus vannamei
TCCCCATCCATCACACGCAGCCCGGGTACTGAGGAACGCTGAAGAACGACTGCAGTGAACGAAAAGATCCTGATGATGCAATGAACCACCTCCCCTCCCCCTCCCCCCCCCCCCTCCCCCTTCCCCCTTCCCCCTTCCCCCATCCCCCTTCCCCCCCTCCCCCCTCCCCCCTCCCCCTTCCCCCCCCTCCCCCCTCCCCCCTCCCCCCTTCCCCCTCCCCCCACCCCACCCCACCCCACCTCGCTCCCTCTCCATGACTCGGCAACATTATTTTTTTACGTGTCAAGAATGCCTTCACTTTCTTTGTATGAAGATGGCTCTTGCGGGCAGAAACGGGTTAAGGAACGGTTTTTTTATGTTACTTATTTGGCTGTGTTGATTTATTTATCTATGTATTTTTTTTATTTTTTCCATTTCTTTTTCATTTATGTTATTATTATATATATATATATATATATATATATATATATATATATATATATATTATATATATATATATATATATATATATATATATATATATATATATATATATATATATATATATATATATATATATATATATATATATATATACATATACATATATATATATATATATATATATATATATATATGTAGATAGATAATAGATAGATAGATAGATATAGATATTATCTATATATCTCTATCTATATTCACTGTATGTATGTATGTATGTATGTATACACACCCACACACACACACACACACACACACACACACACACACACACACACACACACACACACACACACCACACACACACACACACACACACACACACAAATGCACATACACACGTACACGAAATATACACACAGCCCACACGCACAAACAAATAAACAAACATAAACAAAACAATAAACGCACAACTGCACAAATATAAACACACACAATACGCACATGTAAACAAACAATAAAAGATGTAAACACTCAGACAAAAATATATTGAAGGTATAAATACACACAAATATACTTATGTAATTAGGAAGACATATTTTTTATTATTTAATTTCCATCTCTCTCTCTCTCTTCTTTCTTCTTCCTTTTTTTTTTTTATTTTTTGGGGGGTGGGGGGTAGGGGGGTGAGATCATTATAACATCAATCATATTTTTCTTCAGTCACATGATGTTCCCTGAAAATAAATGAATATAAGTTATTTCTAATAAATATTGCAATATTGTAGTACTGTAATGCCTCTTCGAAATATACGAATATAAGTAATTGCTAATAGATTTTATAATATTGTAGTACTTTAGAGTTTAGTACTATAATGTTGCTGTTGTGTTTTCATGCTGTAATGTTATAATGCAGTGTTGTAATAAGCTTTAATGTTGTATCAATACATTTTAGTATCAGGTATGCTTATCTTGGTAATAATCATAGCTATAATAGAATGATGATACTAACGATGATGATAATGATAAGGATATTAATGATGATGATGATGATGGTGATGATGATGATGATGGTGATGATGATGATAATTATGATTATGATGATGATTATAAAGATTATGATAATGGTAATGATAACATTAACAACAGTAATAAAATATGTGTTTATGATGATGATAATAAAGGAATGATTGTTATGATATTACTAATGCTACTAGTAAATATGATAAAATATATAAAAGTGATAATGGCAAGTGTGGCCTAAATTTATGTTTATAAAGTAATGACATGTTAATTCATTTTTTTCTGTTTTTATCTTACTTTCTTCATCTTTTTTCTCCAACTTTTTTATTCTTCTACTCTTCTGCTTCTTCTTTTACTCCTTCACCTTTATATTTTTAATCTTTTTCTTCTTCTTAATCATCAAAATGTTATTATCACTATCATTCATCTCTCACCTTCTTCCTCTTCCACCCTTTTTCATTCCTACCTTCTCTTTCTCTTCTCCTTATTCTACTTATTCTCTTCCTTTAATTTTTTCTTCTTATTAATCATCAAAATCTTATCATTATTACTATCATTCATCACTCACCTTCTTCCTCTTCCACCCTTTTTCATTCCTACCTTCTCTTTCTCTTCTCCATATTCTACTTATTCTCTTCTTCTCTTTCTTATTCTTAATCATCAAAATCTTATCATTATTACTATCATTCATCACTCACCTTCTTCCTCTTCCACCCTTTGTCATTCCTACCTTCTCTTTCTCTTCTCCATATTCTACTTATTCTCTTCTTCTCTTTCTTATTCTTCTTAATCATCAAAATCTTATCATTATTACTATCACTCATCACTCACCTTCTTCCTCTTCCACCCTTTTTTTCATTCTACCTTTCTTTCTCTTCTCCATATTCTACTTCTTCTCTTCTTCTCCTTCTTATTCTACCTTCGTTGTAGGTAATCTAACGTTTACCTTTTCCTCCCTTTTTGGAACAGCACGACTAGGACCTTCTTTAGCCTCTAGTTTGGACTGCAAATTTGACTAATTTACATCCAAGGGTAAAGATAACCACAGGATCGCCATTCCCCTTAAAAGGACTGGATCGTCTATAGATTAAGGGTAGATTAGGATTCCTTCTTGAGAGACGAAGAGAGAAAAAGAAAAGACGATTTGTATTCCACGACTCCTTAAAATGTTTACATAAATACACAAAGTTAAGTTCTGGCACGACTGCACGACGTTTCGGTGAAAATTATGGTCCTTTTCAGGTGCGGAGAGGTAGGGTCTTTCTATTAGATGTTTCTCGTATGGTTAGAAATGGCTTAATAGCGAAAAAATAGCGGGTAGATTATCCCTTGTCTGTGATTATATATGTAGAATATAGGTATATGGTATATATATATTTGTGTGTGTGTGTGTGTGTGTGTCAGTTTGTGTGAGTATGTGTGTGTGTCCATGTGTGTGTGTGTGTGTCAGTTTGTGTGAGTATGTGTGTGTGTGTGTGTGTGTGTGTGTGTGTGTGTGTGTATCTGTGTGTGCGTGTGAGTGCGCGTGTGTGTGTATGTGTTTGTACATTTTAATCTGACTAACTTCAATTATACTCTTCTGTCGATGAATCTTCTACTCCTTATTCATAACAAAAAAACTCCACTGCTAATAACAAGGCCAAAAGAAAGACAAACGAGAAGAACAAACAATTCATAATAGTAATAACGTCACAACCATTTATTCCTATCACTCTTTTGCAAGACCCTTCCATCCTAATTTCTTATGCGTCGCGCACCCGCCTGTCTCTGTCTGCAAATAAGTGACTGCTTGCATGTAAAAGTTCAAGAGAATTATACAGTTTGTCTTAGCAGAGTCGCTTTAAAATAGAAATGAAAATGAAAAATAAAAATGAAAAGAAAGAAAATAAAATAATAAGAAATAAAAAGAAAGAATAGAGATGTAATCACGAAATATATAAAATGAGACTTAAAAAAACGCGAAAGAATGTATAAGATGCAATAAGAATATGCAAAGAAACAATGATTATATAAAATGGGAATTAAAAAAAAAAAAAAAAAAAAAAAAAAAAAAAAAAAAAAAATATATATAATATATTAGTAAATATATATATAAAGTGAAATAAGAATACGCAAACATATACAAAACAGGAAAAAAGAATATAAAATAAGAATGGAAGAAAGAAAGAGAATAAAGAAAGAAAAAACAAAACCGCACACACAGAAATGGCTTTTACCTCCCGTGCATTCTCATTTGCATATTGCGTCTGTGATGAAGGCATCTCTGTGAATCATCTCTTTATCGGGAGACTCATCTGTTTCTTGAGACGCTTCGAGGCCAGCGCTGAGGAGGAGAAAAATTAACTTACTGTATCTCGTAAAAAAAAAAAAAAAAAAAAAAAAAAAAAAAAAAAAAAAAAAAAAAAAAAAAGATTCGTGATTTCCTTATTTTATTATTTTTTTTTTTTTTTTTTATTTTTTTTTTATTTTTTTTTCTTCTCTTTCTTTCTTTCTTTCTTTAATCTTTATTCTTTCTTGTTTTTCTTTATCTTTATTGATTTTCTTTTTTATTTTTTCTTTTCTTTTCTTTTTCTTTTTCTGTTCATCTTCCATGGTTTCTTTCTGTGTTCTTATTCTCCGTATTTTCTCTCTTTATCCATTTCATTCGCTTTTTTCCCTCTCATTCTCTTCTCTTTTCTTTTATTTTTTTCTTTATCAACATTTATCATTTTCTTTCTTTCTCTTTATTCACTTTCTTTTCTTTCTTTCTCCTTGTTTTCTTTCTTCGCTTCTCTTTATTCTTTTTATTTTCTTTATTTCTTTTATTCTGTTTATCTTATTTTTTTCTCTCTTTATTCATATCGTTTGGCAAGCAATGTATTCCACACACTCTCCAAAACACGTTAGTAAATAGGTAAATACACAAATAGGTAAACAGACAAAATAAATAAATAGATAAATAGTAATACAAATAAACAATGAGTAAAGGAAATAGATAAATAAAGAAAAAACAAATAAGTCAATAAACAATTAAAAATAGATAAACACATAAGGAAACAAGAAGGAAAATGAATAAATAAGTAAATAGACAAGTAAATAGTAAAAAGATGAAAAGATAATTAAGCAAACAAACAAATGAATAACAAATAACAGAATAAACGAATAAACGCAGCAAACACATAGATAAAAAAAAAAAAAATTAATGAACAACAAGATAAACAAACACACAAATGAATAACTTAACAAAAATAAAAATAAACAAACAAATAAACAAACAAACGAAGAAATAGACACACGAATGAATAAACAAACGAAAATGAACAAACAAACAAAAAATGAACAAACAAACAAGAAACAAACAAACAAATCAACAAAACAAACAAACAAACAAACTAAACAAACAAAAAGAAAATTAAAAACGCAAAATCAACTTTCCCGACACATCCCTCCGCCTTAACCCTTTCGCCTTACGCACGTTGCAGGGATCGCTGCATCGCCGCCGTCCGTTGCAGTGGGTTGCAATCCCGTGCGATAAAAGGGGGACGCAGAGGAGCCTGATAAAAGGGGACGCAAGGAGCCTGATAAAAGGGGGACGCAGAGGAGCCTTGATAAAAGGGGGACACAGAAGAAGCCGGTTAATGAGGCTTAATCCATTACCACATCATCTCAACCTCTTTGGAGGCTGCATGGGGATATAAGAAAAAAAAGAAAGAAAGAAGGAAAGAAAGGGAAAGCAAAAGAAAAGGAAAGAAAAAGAAAAAAAGGGAAAATAAACAAAAGAAAAAAACGAAAAGCAAAAGGAAAGGAAAAAAGAAAAGAAAAGAAAAAGAAAACGAAAAACAAAAAAGAGAATAGAAAAGGAAAGGAAAGGTAAGAAAAGAAAAGGAAAAGGGAAAGGAAAGAAAAAGAAGGAAAAGGAAAAGAAAGAAAAGAAAGGAAAAGAAAAGAAAAAAAATAAAAAAGAAAAGAAAAAAAAGATATACAAAAACAACAAAAACAAAAAAAGAAAAAGAAAACAAAAGAAGAAAGAAGAAAAAAAACAGAAAAAGAAAAAAAAAAAAAAAAGGCTTTAGAACGGCAGCGTGATTTAGCTCACATATGTGGTCAATTTTTGTGGTAAAAGATCTTATTTTCGTGTTTTAGGTCTTAGTGTTGAAAGGTGTTGGTGGTCTGATGTGCGGTCTCTGGTTTTGGGTGTTTTGTGTGTGATGTGTGTGTGCTTGTTATTGTGTGTGGGTGTGTGGCTATGTGTGTTGTGTATGTGAGTGTGTGATTGGGGGGGGTTGTATGTGTGTGTGTGTGATTGGGGGGTGGGTGTGTGTGTGTGTGTCTGTGATTGGGGGGTTGGGTGTGTGTGTGTGTGTGTGTGTGATGGGTTATGAGTGTGTGTGTCCGTGTGTGCATCTGTGTGAGTCTATAAGGAAACTACCCGTAATTCCCATAAATAAACGAAAGAAAACTCATTCTTTAAAAAATCATAAAAACAAAACAATAAAGCCTATACACAGTGCCACCGTATCAGCAAATAAGCCCCCAGACAGAGCATCTCTCCCCCCCCCCCCCATTCCTCCCAGCCTCCCAGCCTCACAGCCTCACACAGCCTCACAGCCTTCACAGCCTCACAGCCTCACAGCCTCCCAGCCTCCAGCCTCACAGCCTCACAGCCTCCCAGCCTCACAGCCTCCCAGCCTCACAGCCTCACAGCCTCACAGCTCCCAGCCTCACAGCCTCACAGCCTCACAGCCTCCCAGCCTCCTCAGCCTCACAGCAGCCTCACAGCCTCACAGCCTCCAGCCTCACAGCCTCCAAGCCTCACAGCCTCACAGCCTCACAGCCTCACAGCCCCCGAGCCCCACCTCGACCTCCTTATCTCGGACGCCCATACGTCATCTCTAATGGACCGTCAGCGCCTGCAGTCGGGGATGAAGTCCTCGGAGCAACCCGCGCGAGGCCAGCTGTGTTAAGTACCTGCCGGGGGCGTGTTCCAGCATATTAACCCAATGTTATGGTAATTAACGGCGCGTTACTTACTCGGGACACCGCGCTCATGCGGCTCCTTAATTACTAGGCTTCTTCTCCTTCCTTCCCGATAGCGCAGTTACTTGAAGCCCGAAGGAGGGAAGGAGCGAGGAAGGAGAAGGAGGCGAAGGACCCTAGGAAGGAGAAGGAGGCGAAGGAGGCCGAACCCTGGCAAGCATTTCCCTCTCCTCTCTTCCCTTCCAACCCGATGGTCAAGCATCCTCCCCTTCACTTTCCCGACGCCGCCCTCCGTCCCCGGCGCACAAGACCCGCCTGTCGTTGCGTCACCTCCGGCCGTAGCTCCCTGCGCCGCGCCGGAGCCCCCCGACCTCCACTTTCACCGGCAGCGATAACTCTTCTGGCCTTACGAGGAGTCCCCGAGAGGCCGCGCCATTACCCGTCTGCGCTTCTTCTTCGGCTCGTCCCTCCTCCGACTCCTCTTCCTCCCCGCGGGTGACCGGAGACCTTGAGGATGAGTGCGGGCGGGACGGGATCGTGGGCGTCGTCCTGCGGGGGATGGGGGGGCGGGGGCGGGGTGGGGGAGAGGGGGAGAGTCTCCTGCGTGGTAGTCCTTATGGCGGGGAGGGGAGGGGAGGGAATAGGTAAGGGGAGAGGGATAGGTCTTCATTCCTAGGGAGGGCGATGAGGACGTCAAGGCGATCCAGGCGGGGTGGGGGGACGGTGGGGGGGGTACAGAACAGGGGCAGGGCGTGGGCGGGGCGAGGGTGGCAGGGGGCGGATGGGTAAGGTCACATGGGTAGGGGAGCTGTGCGGGGGTGCGAGCAACAACGGCGACACAAGAGACACAGCCGACGAAATATGAAGGTGTGAAAAGGAGTCCACTCCACCCCACCCACCCAAAAAAAAAGAAAAAAAAAAAAAAAAAAACGTTTCGCTAACGTTTCGCTGCTTTTACAAACGTTTGACGACATAACGTTTTCATCTCCTACAGACTTTACCAGTTGCGATGTAGACTTTCAACCCTCTGAATTATCCCTCGAAAGGCGAATATGCAAATATACGAAAATATACATATATTCATTACGACATTCGTTATCCCCCGCCGAGTGGCCAATAGAAACAAAACATTAACTCCATTATACGAATTGGCAGCAGAAGGATGGAGGAAGATAGGCGGAAAGATAGGCATATAGATAAGCCTGAAAAGGTAGATACGTACAGTAAACATACATATATGATACAGTCACATTCATATATACATACATAACATACAGACATAAATACATACATGCGCACACATATACATACATACATACATGCACACATATACATACATACATAAATGCGCACACATATACATATACACCATACATGCGCACATATATACATACAAACATACATGCGCACACATACATACATATATTCATTCATTCATACATACGTACATATATACATACACGTACATATATGAATACATACATACATACATACATACATACATACATATACATACATATATACATGTATACATACAATACATACAACCATACATACATCAATGAATACATACGTACATACACACATACATGAATACATAGAAAGAGAGGGAATGAGAAAGAGATGGGGATTTATAGATACATAGATATTTAGATAGACCGATATATAGACGGGCAGATAGAGAGACAGACAGACAGGCAAACAAACAGACAAAGAGACAGATAGACAGATACATAAATAAATAGATAAAGAGAAAGAGAATACGCAAAAAAAAAAAAAAAAAAAAAAAAAAAAAAAAAAAAAAAAAAAAAAATATATATATATATATATATATATATATATATATATATATATTATATATATATATATATAAAACACTTTCTCACGCGCTGTTGATTGATTAGCTAATCTTTGCGGTCAGATATTCCCGCGATTTGCATCTTAAACACATATTCTTATAAATCCGTCCTTCCCTTTTTCTTACTAAAGAAGAAGAAGAAGAAGAAGAAGAAGAAGAGAGGAGAGGAGGAAGAAGAAGAAGAAGAGAGAGAGAAGAAGAAGAAGAAGAAGAGAGGAAGAAGAAAAGGAAGAAGAAGAAGGAGAGAGGAGGAGGAGGAGGAAAAGAAGAAGAAGGAGAAGAAAAAAGAAGAAGAAAAGAAAAAGAAAAAAAGAAGAAAAAAAAGTAAAATACAAAAAGAAAAAGAAAAAAAAAAATCTTCGACTGGTTGTATGCAAATGAACGGGCAGTTTCGACAGGGCTCAAAGTTGCCTGGCGTATCTGCATAAGGAGATATAGTGGTATACTCTGCAGCAAAACAATTCTTGGTATGCAATGAAGCCATTTGCATGCACCGTTGAGGAGGATCTGAGTGCAATAACTCTGATTGGGTTGGGGTTTACCGATGGTGATGTTCTGTGTCTTTTTGTTTCGCTCTGTTTATTTGTTTGTTTGTTTTGAGGTGATCTTTCTCTGTTTATCTTTCGTCTTTTATATATTTGTTATTATTTTTTTACCATTTTCGTTTTATTTTTATCTTTTATTTTTTGTTTATTTATTATTATTATTTTACTATTTATTATTATTATCATTTATTTATTCATTTATTTCTTTGTTATTACCATTCTTTTTTTTTCGTTCTGCCTGTCTACGATTCGTCGCTTCTTTATTTTACTGATTTTTCATTCCCACGTGTCGCCTGTTTGTTAAAGGACATCCTTTATGTCCTTCGTTTCGCGGATTCGCTATTCCCAAGTTTCGTCGATTTTCCCATTCCTCTGGTTCGGTATTCTTTCCTTTCTCCAATTTTCTATTTCTTCGATCCGCTATTCTCTCGTTTCGCCGACTTGCTATTTTCTCGTTTCGCCAATTCGCTATTTTCTCGTTTCGTCGATTCGCTATTCTCTCGTTTCGTTTCTTCCTTACTTCTTCTCTTGTTTTCTTTCTTGCTACTTTCTTGCTTCTTCTTTCCGTTTCTTCCGCTTCTCCTCTTCTCCGCTTCGTTCTTCCTTCATTGTCTATTTTTGCTGCTTCTCGCTCCGTCGTTGTCTTTATCATTACTATCACTATCTTGTTTGTTTGTTTTTTTGTTTTTCGCTTCGTCGCCTTCCGTTTCTTCCCCATTTTCGATATTTTTCCGTTTCTTTGCCTCCTCGCTTCGCTTACTGCACCCTGGTTCTCTGCTTCAACGCTTCACTCTATGCCTGCTTCCCTTACCGCTTCCCCCCCCCCCCGGCTTCCTTCGCCACAGCCCTTGCTTCCCCGCTTCCTCTTCTCTAACCGCTTCCTTGCTTCCCCGCTTCGCTACTTCTCCGCTTCCCCCACCCTCCCCACTCCTCCCCTGCTTAACCGCTTCACTGCTTCCCTGCTTCCTCTACCGCCCTCCCACCCCTCCCTCCCGCTCCCCACGCTTCCCCGCCTCACTACTACCCTGCTTCCTCTACGACCCCCCCCCCCCCTCCCTCCCGCTCCCACGCTTCACTACTACCCTGCTTCCTCTAACCTCCCCCACCCTCCCCCGCTTCCCCGCTTCACTACTACCCTGCTTCCCTAACCCCCCCCCCCCCATCCCGCTCCCACGCTTCCCCTCTTCCCCCGCTTCTCAAAACCGCTCCTCCTCCGCCATCCTCACCCCTCCCTCCGCCATCCTCCCCCCTCCCCACCCCCCTCTCCGCGTCCCGAAGGAGCCTCAGCAGCGGCGTCCGAATCGCATGATCGCCCGGGGTCGTAACGGCGGCGTCAGCGTGCTCGAACTCGCGACTTGGCTTCCCCTTAAGCGTCGTCGCGATTGCCCTTCGTCCTTGAGGATTTGCCAAGGATTCGCGGAGGGAATGGGACGCGATGGGAGGCTTGGGGGTCTATTTTCATTATTTATTATTATTATTATTATTATTATTATTATATTATCATTATTATTAATTATTATCTATTATTATCATTATTATTATTGATTATTATCATTATCTTATTATTATTAATTATTATTATTATTATTATTATGATCATGATTGTCATTATTGTTGTTGTTGTTATCGTTAGTTATTGTTCTTATTACTATATTACATTTACCATTATTATCATTATAATTATTATTATCATCATTATTATTACTGTTATTATTATCATAATTGTTATTATTGTTGTTGCTGTTATCGTTAGTTATTGTTCTTATTACTATATCATTTTTAATTGTTATCATTTCATTATAGTTTTTATTTTATTATATTATCATTGTTATTATCATTATTATTATCATTAATTATCATCATTATCATTATTCATTTTTCATTAATTATCATTATTATTATTATTTATTGTTGTTGTTGTTGTTGTTTTATTATTTATCATTATTATTATCATCATCATTATCATCATTATCAATGTATTATTACTGGTATTATTTTTATATCATCATTACTAATAGTTATCACATTATTATGATTATTATCTTTCATTATCTTATTATCATATTGTTATCATTATTTCCTTATTTTTATCATTCATTACTATTTGTCATCATTCTATTATTTCTTAAATATCAACTTATTTCTGTGATTACTATCATGAATGTGTTTATCCCTAATTCTTAATCTTATTCATATTCTTCGTATTGTTATCATTATCATTATTAATTATTTTTATCATTATACCAATGTTTTTTTTATCATCTTTATTGTTTATTAATTATTATTCATTATTATTATTATTTTATTATTATTATATTGATATCATTATCATTATCATCATTATTATTACCACTATTGCAAGTGTCTATTTCTATGTCTATTTTCATTTTTTGTGATGCTGGCTCTTTTTCTCTTATCACTTATTACAGATAACTCCACGATGTACCCCCCCCCCCTTCTAGAAAAAAGAAACGATTAAAAGAGATCTATTCATCGCCAAAAAAGAAAGAAAAGAGAAATGATTAAAATAGATCTATTAATCGCAAAAAAAGAAAGAAAAGAGAAATGATTGAAATAGATCTATTAATCGCAAAAAAATAGAAGAAAAACAATTAAAAGAGATCTATTATTCGCAAAAAAACACAAATAGAAAAATAAAACGATTCAAAAGATCTAATGTCACAAAAAATACTAGAAAGAAACGATTAAAGAGATCGATTTATCGCAAAGAGGGGAAAAAACATAATAGAAATAAACGATTAAAAAAAATCTATTAATCGCAAAAAAGAAAAGAAAAACACTACTAGAAAAATAAACGATTCAAAGAGATCTATTCATCGCAAAAAAAAAAAAGAAAAAAAAGAAAAGAAAAGAGAAACGATTAAGACAGATCTATTCACCGCCAAAAAAAAAAAAAAAAAAAACTACTAGAAAAATAAACGATTCAAAGATCTATTCATCGCAAAAAAAGAAAAAAAAAAGAAAAGAAAAGAGAAACGATTAACACAGATCTATTCACCGCCAAAAAAAAAAAAAAAAAAAAAAAAAAAAAAAAATTCTCGTTACTGCTTGTCAAACGAACCCGACCTTCACGATCTCCTCAGAACCTCATCTCCCACACTTACGAGGCTTCTTGGTCTTCTTCTCCTCCGTCCCTCCCTCGACAGTCACAAGGAAACCCCTTTTGTTGGGGGCTTCAGAAAAAGAGATTTTGATCAGCGTTATATAATCGGCGGGTGGGGCTAAACCTCGGCTTTTGAGTCCTGGGTCCTCCTCCATTACCTCCTTCATAACTGGTTATTAGCGTCTGGCGAAGGAGCGCTTAGTCCCCGAGGAGGTCTTCGTGGGTATTACACGCTGGCACGGTCATACGTACGTACTTGAGGATAAGCGTGTGGTCTTGGAGGTCGAGATGGGTCTGGGATGAGAAGGGTCAGATGGGTCAGATGCGTACAAGGATTCAAGGGTACGAGGATACGTTGCGTTGGGATGGTGAAGTGAAATAGTGAAATGGAATAGAAGTGCGATGGTTTTCTTGTGATGTTGAGGTTGGGACTTATGACACACGCATAGACGTACATACACATACACACACACACGAGCCATTTACACACGCAATTGAGGTTGAGACTTATAACACACATAAACGTACATACACATATACATACCATTTACACAGCACCTACTCATCCCCACCTCTCACCCCCACCCAGGCCCACATACACATCACCCCCCTCATCCGCCCCCGCCCACATCCCACAATACCCTCCTCTCCATCCTCCCCCCACTCTTTCCTCCCTCTCTCCCACCACCCTTACACAACTACACTTTCCTTTCTCAACTCCGCATCTACAAATACACCCCTAACTCACTCCCACCCCACCCCACCCCTTCTACCCCCACCCACTACACAAACAAACCCTCTCCCACCCACAAACCCACACCACTCCCACAACGCTTCTTCCACCAATTCCACACGCAACACCCCACTCCTCCGCTCCACTCGCTCCACAAACTGATACTTCCTCTTCCACCCATAATACCAAACCCCAACCTCCTCCACATACACGCAAACTAAGTCATCCACACTCTCCTCTCTCCCTCTCTCCCTCCTTCACTCATCTCCACACACCAATCCCCTCACTTAAGCTAATGCTCCTCAACCCTTCTCTCCCTCTCATCCCTTCCTCCCCCTTCCCCGCTCTCCCTCTCACCTTCCCCACTCACTCCGTCTCCCCCTCCCCCCCAGCTTAAACTATCTCTCCTCTCCTTATACAACCCCCCCCCAAATCCCCGCTTCTCACCTCCCCACCCCATAGCCTCATCCCCTCCACACACACATAAACTAAAACTTCCCTCTCACCTCCCCTCCCTCCACTCTTTTCCCATATACCATCCCCCCTAACTCCCCTATTCTCCCCTCTCCCAACACATCCCTCCCCCTTCCACACACATAAACTAACGTTTCCTCTCCCCATTCCGTCACTCCACCCCTCCCCTCCACCCCCCTCACTCCTCTCTCCTTTCCCCCCTCACTCCACCCCTTCCCTCCTCCCCCCACTCCTCTCCCCCTTCCCCCCTCACTCCCCTCCACCCCCCCTCACTCCCCCTACCCTCACTCCTCTCCCCCTCACTCCCCCTTCCACCCCCCTCCAACCCCCTCCTCTCCACCCCCATGTTGCTACAGGCACAGAACGCTTCACACCCCCCCCCCCACCCACCCCCACTTCACCCCCCACTCCCCCGGCCGTTTATGCAAATGAGTCTCCCCTATCGAGTCCTACGCTTCGCTGATTGTTATAGCATTACGGGGATAATTATTCTCCTGAGGGGGAAGACGAAGGAACCCCCCCCACCCCAGTGACAGGTCCTTCAAGGGAGCGGAGATCGGATGGGGTTCCTTGGGGGACGTCACGCTGGGTGTCCTGATGGGGTGGGGGGGTGAGGTGGAGGGGTGTGGAGGTGGAGACGGGGTGGTAGAGGAGGGGGTGGGGTGGAGGTGGAGGAGGAGAGGAAGAAATGGGGAGGTGGAGATGGAGGTGGAGGTGGGGGAGGTGGAGGTGAAGGTGGAGAAGGGGTGGTGGTGGAGTGGAATGAGGGGGTGGGGGTGGAGGTGGAGGCGGAGGTGGAAGAAGAGATGGGGAGGGGGTGGAGGTGAAGGTGGAGGAGGTGGAGGTGGGGAGGGGGAAGGTGGAGGAGGAGGAGGAGGTGGAGGTGGAATGGAGGGGGTGGATGTGGAGATGGGAGGTGGAGGAGGGGGGTGGGGGTGGAGAAGGAGGTGGAGGAGGTGGAGGTGGAGGAGGGGAAGGGGTGAGGGAGAAGAGGAGGGGAGGAAGAGATAGGGGAAGTGGAATAAGGGGGTAAGGTGGAGGAAGGGGGCTATATCATAGGAGGAATAGGAGGAGGAAAAGGAAGTGGAGTTGGAAGAGGAAGAAGAAGGGAAGGAGAAGAAAAAGAAAGACGAGAGACGAGATGTAAATGGAGGAAGGAGGTATAAAATAGAAGGATGATGCAGAGATAGGGAAGGAGACGGGGATTGTTGGGGGAAAGGACGAAAGAGACGAAAGATGAAGAGAAATGATAAACAGATAATATGGAGAAAAAAAAACAGATAGTTGGAGGAATAGGAACTAAAAGAGGAAGAATATAACAAATAGAAGAAGAAGAAGAAGGAGTAAGAGGAGGAGGAGAAGAAACATTGGAAGGATGAAGATGAAAGGGAGGAAATGGAAGAGGAGGAGGAGAGGAAAAAGGAGAAGGAAGGGAAGAAAAGAAGTCAAAGAAAAACGAAAAGAAAGAGGAGGAGGAAGAATATGAAGAGGAGGGAAAATATTTGAATATAAGTTTAAAAAAAAAAAAAAAACGAAAGAAGAAGGTTTAATCAAGAAGAAAGAAGAAAAAAAGAAGAAAGAGAATGAGAAAGGACAAGTAGGAAGAGGCGAATCACAAGGAAGAATGAGGAGGTGGAGGGGGAAGGGGGAAGGGGAGCTTAGGACCAGAGTATCGGCTCTAATGAATGATTAGAAGGCAGGACCCCATACTCGCCGACCCGAAGGAGGGAGGAATAGGAAGGTTATGACCTGCTGGGGAGAAGGACGTGTTGTTTGCGGAAAGGCGTCCCTGTGTAAATCCTGCGAAGAGAGAATATATTCCTTATAATTCTTAAGGTTTGGAGAAGTGAAGGGAAGAGAAAGAAGA
>NW_020872907.1:166305-168805 GCF_003789085.1 Penaeus vannamei
GGTAATGGCAGGGAGGGAGGAGGGAGGGGGAGGGAGAAGGGGGCGGTGATGGCAGGGGAGGAGGAGGGAGAGGGAGAAAGAGGGGAGGCAGGGAAGGAGGAGGGAGGGGAGGGGTAATGGAGGGGGTAATGGCAGGGGAGGAGGAGAGGGTAATGGTAGGGAGGAGAGGAGGGGGGTAATGGCAGGGGAGGTAGAAGAGGGGAGTGATGGCAGGGGAGGGAAGAGGGAATGAGGTGATAGGGGGTAGAGGGAAGGAGGAAGGTGGATGGGAGAGGAGAGGGAGGGAGAGGGGATGCGAGGGAGAGGGAGTGGAGGGTAATAGTTGGTGGTGGGTGAGGGTAAGGGAGGAGAGAGGGTAAGTTGGGGGGGGGAATGTCTGGCTGCGTTAGACGGTTGAGTGAAAGTGGATGCGAGAGAGAGAGAGAGAGAGAGAGAGAGAGAGAGAGAGAGAGAGAGAGAGAGAGAGAGAGAGAGAGAGAGAGAGAGAGAGAGAAGAGAGAGAGAGAGAGAGAGAGCGAGCGAGAGACAGACAGGTAGACAGCGAGTGAGTAAGAGAGAGAGAGAGAGGTGAGAAGAGGAGGCAGGGAAAGGACAGGAGGAATTTGAGGATGAGTAACAGAATGAAATTAGAAGAGTGAAGTAGAACAAAAAGAGAAGGAAGAGATGAGAGATAGAGGGAAGAGGCGTGGTAGAAAAATGAGGAAAATAAGGAAAAAAGAAAGAGAAGGCGATAAAAGGAGGAAGAGGAGAAGGAAAATTAAGAGAGTCGGAAAGTGAAGGAAAGGAAGAAAGAGGAAAAGGGGAATGACGAAAGAGGGCGAAAGAAAAAAGAAAAACAGGGGAAAGAAGTGAGAGAGAGAAGTGGAAAGGAAATGAGAAAGGAGGGATAGAAAATAAAGAATAACGAAAAGAAAAAACAAAGACAAAAGAAAGAAAAGCAATGAGGGAAAATAAAAAAGGAAGAACGAGAGGAAGCGAGGAAGATATACATAACAGAAAATAAGAAGAAAACTAAGAAGATATATATAATTAACAAAAAAAAAAAGAAAATGAGAGAGAAAGGGATGACATACGAAGTAACCCGAGAGAAAAAAGAGTGGAAGGAAGAAATGGGGAATAAAAAAGAGGGAAAGGGGAGAGGGGAAATTATCAATTAGAGGAAGGGGAAAGAAATGAAAGGAGGAAGGAAGGGCCAGGTTAATTATCCCCGGAGAGGGTGGGACTTTTGCTTTCGTTGTGGGAATGGCTGCTCTCTCGTTCTCTCTCTCTCTCTCTTTCTTTCTCTCTTTCATTCTCTGTCGCTGTCTGTCTCTGCCTGTCTGTCTCTGTCTGTCTGTCTGTCTGTCTCTTTCTGTCTGTCGTATGTATGTATGTCTCTCTCTCTCTCTGTCTACCTCTCGTTCTCTGTCTGTCTGTTTTCTGTCTGTCTCTCATTCTCTTTCTGTCTCTCTCTCTCTCTCTCTTCTCTCTCTCTCTCTCTCTCTCTCTCTCTCTCTCTCTCTCTCTCTCTCTCTCTCTCTCTCTCTCTCTCTCTCTCTCTCTCTCTCTCTCTCTCTCTCTCTCTCTCTCTCTCTCTCTCTCTCTCTCTCTCTCTCTCTCTCTCTCTCTCTCTCTCTCTCTCTCTCTCTCTCTCTCTCTCTCTCTCCTTCCACTTTTCCCATTTGTCATCTGGAGTACATCCCATCAAGGTGAAGTCTTATCTTTTGATAAATGATCCTAGATTTTCCTTCTCATTGTACGTGTCATTTCCCGTTTCAAGGTCATGGGAAATCGGTCTGTATTTTCGCGAAATTCCCATTCATATAATTTACTTTGTTCTTATAGTAAATAATTAATTTATAGTAAATAATAATTTACTTTGTTTTTATCGTGGAGTGATAGTGGGAACAGGAGAATATTTTTAGAGTATGAAAGAAGTGACGAAGATAGTATATGTCTGTCTATTTGTCTATCTATCTGTCTGTTTGGCTATATATCTATCTATTTATCGGTGTGTGTGAGTGTATATATGTATATTCATCTAACGTATCTGTGTGTGTGAATGAATGCATGTATATATGTATATTCATTTATATATCTGTGTGTGAATGGATGCATGTATATCTGTATATTCATTTATATATCTGTGTGTGAGTAGATGTATGTACATATGTATATTCATTTACATATCTGTGTGTGTGTGTGTGGTGCATGTATATATGTATATTCATTTCCATAATATGTATATATGTATATTCATTCATATATTCGTGTGTGTGAATAGATGCATGTATATATGTATATTCATTTACATATCTGTGTGTGTGTGTGAATAGATGCATGTATATATGTATATTCATCTATATATCTGTGTGTGTGAATAGATGCATGTATATATGTATATTCATTTCATAGATGCATGTATATTCATCTATATATCTGTGTGTGTGGATGCATGTATATATGTATATTCCTGTACGTATCCGAGAAAGAAAAGGTGGCAGAGAATTACTCCGACCGC
>NW_020872907.1:173805-191305 GCF_003789085.1 Penaeus vannamei
CCCTTTTGATTACTGGGGCGTCTTCTATAGCAAGCTATTAATCAAAGACATAAAATATGTTGGGCCCAAGGAAGAGGGAGGAGGAGGGAGGAGGGAGGAGAGGAGTAGGAAGGCAGGGGAGGAGGGAGAGCGAGGGAAATGAGCCGGGAAGGAGAGAAGGGCAGGAGGAGGAGGAGGGCCAGGAGCTGAGGGAGGAGGGACCTCGACCGGAGAGGAGGAGGGAGGAGGAGGGAGAGAGGAGAAGAGGAGGAGGAATATAATGAGGAGCGAGGGACACTCAGGAGGGAGGAGGAGGGAGGTAGGGAGGAGGAGAGGAGGGAGGGCAGGAGGAGGAGGAGGCGGAGGAGGCAAGAGGAGGCGGATTAGTATAGTTGGACTCACCCGATATAGAGAGCATGGGACAGAGAGAGAAGATAAAAAAAAAAAAAAAAACAAGAGAAGTGAGGGGAAGGGGGAGATGAGGAAAGAGGGTGGGGGAGAAGGAGAGAGAGAGGGAGAGGAGAGGGAGAGTGCGGAGGGCAGAGAAGGAGAAAGAAGGCAGGACGTGGTAGAGATAAGGAGAGAATATGAGAGAGAGGACGGGCGGGAGAAGAAAGAGAGGACGAGAGACGCCGCAGAGAGAGAGAAATGGGAACTGCGGGGAAGATAGGGAGAGGAGAGGGAGTATAAGGGCGGGGAGAGGAGAGAGAGGAGAGCCAGAGGAGAACGGGGCGTATGAGAATGAAGAGAAGAAGAGAGGAGAGGACAGCGAAGACAAAGAGAGTGGGGGAGACGAGAACGAGAAAGACGAGAATAAATATCGATAAGAGATCGAGACAAACAGAAAATGAGTGAAAGAAAAAGTGAAAGATGGAAAAAACAAAAGAAAGAAACACAGATAATGAAGAAGAACAGGTAAGCAGACACACGAAGACAATAAGTAAAAAAGAGAAAGCTAAAGAATGTAAAATAGCAAGAAAACAGGCTAGACATTACTGTGAGAGAAGCAGATGACGAATAAGAAAGAAGAAGAAGAAAAAAAAGAAAAAGAAGAAAAAATAACAGCTTAAATTAACAAGGCAATAAAAATGAACACTTTCGGACATAAAGTGTATATTTGGTAAAAGTTTATAGATTTATAGTTACTTGGTAAACGTAAAGTGCAAAGTAAAATGAGATTTTGGCGCCATTTTAAACCGGTCTTTTACATGAACAAGAAATTCTATCGTTCTTTTTTATTCTAATTTCCATTTTTCTTCTTTGCCCTTTATTTTGTTTATTCATTTTCCAGTGTTAATTATTTCCTCTCTTTTTCCTTTTTACCTGCATGTACTTATATATATTTTATCATAATTCTTCTATTCGTCTGCATGTTTCTGATTACAATTACATCTTTTTAACTAATTTCTCTTCTTTTTCCTGTCTTCATTCCCTTTTTAAACACATAAATGCAACCAAAAATACAAACACACACAAATTAAACCATGCAGAACAAAATAAATATTATATTATAGATGACTATAGCAAAACAAAAGAAATATTGTATAATAAATGAATGCAGCAAAAAAAAGAAATATGTATTGATAGATAAATGCTAGCTAATAATAGATAAATTTAGCAAAATAAACAAAAGGAATATTATATTATTAGAGACTGTAGCAAAAAAAAAAAAAAAAAAAAAAAAAAAAAAAGAAATATTGTATAATAAATGAATGTAGCAAAAAAAAAAAAAAAAGATTCATTATAGATTAATTTAGCAAAACAAAAGGAATATTATATCATAGATAAATTTAGCAAAACAAAAGGAATATTATATCATAGATAAATTTAGCAAACAAAGAATATTATATACAGATGACTTGTACCAGAACAAAAGGAGTATTGTATTATAGATGAAGGTAGATACATCGCCGAGGCTGTAACATGACCAGGCAAGATAAGCGAGATAACGTCAGGAGTGTAATGAGTGATAATGACTGACGGAATTAGATAATGAAATTTACATGTAAGGGAGAGGAGGGAGAAAAGGATAGGGGAGGTGTGAGAGAGAGGGAGGGAAGGAGGAGGGAGAGAGGAGAGTGAGAGAAGAGGGAGAGGAGGAGCAGTGAGGGAGAGAGGAGGGAGAGAGGAGGGAGAGTGGAGAGAAAAAGAGGAGGTTGTGATGGTGTTTGTATGTTGGAGTTTGTATTAGTATCGGTTCTAAGAGCTCTGTTTGCATCCATTAATGAATCAATAAATGAAATGATAGGTAAAAATGTGTGTGAGCTATATATGTATATATATAGATAGATATAGAAGGTAGTTATATATATATATATATATATATATATATATATATATATAATATATATACATATATATATATATATTATATAATATATTAAATATATATATATATATATATATATTATACATCATATATCATATCTATCTATCAATCTATCTATCTATCTTCTATCTATCTATCTATCTATCTGCATCTATCGTATCTATATAAGTATATATATATATATAATATATATATATATATATATATATATATATATATATATATATATATATATATATATATAAACGAGTAAAGGACGGACTCCAAGTCAATGGTGTAAGAGAAAGTAAGGAAGAGAGAGAAGTAATCAGACAAAGACAAATAGAGGAGAAAGGAAGCAGAGGAGAAGGAGATAGATAATAAATGAAAGCAAACGGGGGGAAAAAAAGGCCGCGAAGATAACGTAGACGAAAGTGAAAGTTAAGAAGATGGAAGGCGGGACATAAGAATCTTGATGGTAAATGTTGTTCCACTCTCGATGTCTTTTGTGTTGTACCAAGGATACGACGACGCATTCTCTCGTGTTTCTTTATGCGGTGGTTTATCATGTCTGCTCTGGTTCCTTTTTATCATTTCTTTATTCCCCTTTTTTAAATTCTTATACGATGTTCTCCATTATCATTCTGCTCTGGTTCTTTTTATTCCTTTTTTTATTTCTTTCTTATACGATGTTCTCTCGTGTCTCTTTATGCGGTGGTTTATCTCGAGTTTTGCTCTGGTTCCTTTTTATCATTTCTTTATTCCTTATACGATATCATTTCTGCTCTGGTTCCTTTTTTTCATTTCTTTATTCCTCTTCTTTATTCCTCATACGATGTTCTCTCGTGTCTCTTTATGCGGTGGTTTATCATTTCTGCTCTGGTTCCTTTTTCCACTCCTTTATTCCTCTTCTTTATTCCTTATGCGATGTTCTCTCGTGTCTCTTTATGCGGTGGTTTATCTCTTCTGCTCTGGTTCCTTTTTATCATTTCTTTGTTCCACTTCTTTATTCCTTATACGATGTTCTCTCGTGTCTCTTTATGCGGTGGTTTATCTTAGATTCTGCTCTGGTTCCTTTTTTTCATTGCTTTATTCCTTATGCGATGTTCTCTCGTGTCTCTTTATGCGGTGGTTTATCTCTTCTGCTCTGGTTCCTTTTTTATCATCTCTTTATTCCTCTTTTTTATTCCTTATACGATGTTCTCTCGTGTCTCTTCGTGCGGTGGTTTATCTTAGGTTCTGCTCTGGTTCCTTTTTATCATTGCTTTGTTCCTCTTCTTTATTCCTTATGCGATGTTCTCCATTATCATTTCTGCTCTGGTTCCTTTTTTTCATTTCTTTGTTCCTCTTCTTTATTCCTTATGCGATGTTCTCTCGTGCCTCTTTATGCGGTGGTTTATCATTTCTGCTCTGGTTCTTTTTTATTATTTCTTTATTCCTTATGCGATATCATTTCTGCTCTGGTTCCTTTTTCCACTTCTTTATTCCTCTTTTTTATTCCTTATACGATGTTCTCTCGTGTCTCTTCGTGCGGTGGTTTATCTCGAGTTCTGCTCTGGTTCCTTTTTATCATTTCTTTATTCCTCGTCTTTATTCCTTATGCGATGTTCTCTCGTGTCTCTTTATGCGGTGGTTTATCTCGAGTTCTGCTCTGGTTCCTTTTTTTCACATTCCTTTATTCCTTATTTGGTGTATCTTGTTCTTCTTTTTGTTTGTTTGTATTTATTTGTGTATTTAATTCATTTTGTCATTGTTACCTAGATTAAGGGATATACACACTCACACACACACTCATACACACACACACTCATACACACACCTATACAGCACATTACAACGTACACACACACATACTCATCACACACACACACGCACACACACACAACACCACACACCACACACCACACACACACACACACTACACAAAACACACACAACAAACAACACACACACATTGCGCCTACACACGCACACAACACACACCGCACATACAACACCACCATGCAACACACACTTACACAGTGAGTAAAAGAGAGGCTTGGGATGGAATGCACGAGTATGAGTATAAAAAATCAGAGGGAGAGAGAAGAAATATATACTTACTTACATCTATAAACACACACACACACACACACACACATATATACAAATATGTATATATAAATATGTGTGTGTGTGCGTGTGTGTGTATGTGTGTCCGTGTCTGTGTGTTTCTGTGTGTGTTTGTGTATATTTGTGTGTGTGTGTGTTTGTTTGCGTTTGTGTGTATATGTGTGTGTTTATGTATGTAAGTATCATCCCTTCTTTCTCCCTTCCTGTATATGTATGTGTGTGTGTGTGTGTTTGACAACCTATACGGCATAAGCATATATATTAGTCCATACAGAAGTGCAGCAATATATGCATACACTTCTATTGATGAATCTATCTCCATTACTTATTCCATCAATTACACAATACACCAAAACGCCATCGTTAGAACATCTTTAGAAAATAACCTTAAAGAACGAAACACCAATTCACATTCCTCTTCCTTAAGAGCATAGTTTTACCGAAAGGAAAATCACTTTAAACTGGAACGATTTTTTTTCCTCATAGCCATAAAATGAAAGTCGTCTGCGCCCCTTTCTCTCTCTCTCTCTTCTCTCTTTCTTTCTTTCTTTCTTTGTCTTTCTCTCTCTCTCTCTCTCTCTCTCTCTTTCTTTCTTTCTGTCTGTCTGTCTCTCTCTCTCTCTCTCTCTTTTCTCTGTCTCTCTCTCTCTCTCTCTCTCTCTCTTCTCTCTCTCTCTCTCTCTCTCTCTCTCTCTCTCTCTCTCTCTCTCTCTCTCTCTCTCTCTCTCTCTCTCTCTCTCTCTCTCTCTCTCTCTCTCTCTCTCTCTCTCTCTCTCTCTCTCTACCTGTGTGTGTGTGTGTGTGTGTTGTGGTGTCTGCATGTGTGTCTACATGTGTTATGTGTGAAATGTCTTTGAGCACGTAAAAACAGGTGAAGATGCGCCCTGAAAAAAAGGAGAGAAAGAGAGAACGAGAGAGAAAGATCCCAAGGCCAGGAAAGGTATCCTCTTCTGGAGAAAGGTCCTGCAGGGAAAAGTAACCTTCAGCCGACGTAGTAATAAGACTATGGGTCCCAAGGTCACTACCGGCGTCTGCGAGTATCCTATAGGCCTTCCTCCTGATGTCCTACCCGCCTGCAGTCGCCCATAGGCCTACACAAGAGGGCCTCGGACATATATATAAAGCCCTGTGGTGGACCGGAATTCGTCAGAGGGTCACCTGCTCGTACAGTGAACACAACAGTAAGTGGTTTTCCTTTTTCCGACGTGAAGCGGTTAGGTTCACTGTCCTGGCAAGGGATAGGGAGGCGGTGAGATGGATTTCGAATTTGGTTTTGGTGTGCTAGATATATATATATATATAAATGTAGATATAGATTTGATATAGATTTATATACATACACATCTATATACCAGCACATGCGTACATACAAATAAGCACGTTGCTTGTATGCAAGCACAAAAATATATACACATAAACACACATGTATACATATAGACACATAAGCACACATATACACATATATACACAGAAGCACATATATACACATATATACACATAAGCACACATATATACATGTATACACTGCATCCTTACATCTGCATATACACGTACAGATGCATTTACACGAGTACAAACAACCACACTACACTCACATGCACACAAGGACAAACTGCACTCACATGTACACAAGGACACACATACATATAGCAAGCACACACATACACATACATACATACACACACACGCGCGCGTACCCACACGAAGCGAGAAAAAAACTCAAGCCAAAACATCAAATCAATAACTTTTCCCTGAAGATACAAGGCTGACCATTACTTTCACACACTTTATATCAGATGAAAAGAAAAAAAAAATATTGATCGGCGAAAAAAAAAGATTAATCATAAAATCAGATTTCATTCTCACGAAATATTTGTTGAGAACCATGATGAGAGGGTGCCTTCGTGTGTACCCTCGTATTCATGTGTACATGTACGTCATCTTATCACTCAGGCAGAACCAAAAAGATGTACACACAACACCACCGGTTTAGTGGACCTTGGCACGGATTTGCTTTTATGCTATTTCCTTTTATCTTATTGCTCTTTTGTGTGAGGATATATATGTATACACTGTATATATATATATATATATATATATATATATATATAATATATATATATATATATATATATATATATATTATATATATATATATATATATATATATATATGTGTTGTGTGTGTGTGTGTGTGTGTGTGTGTGTGTGTGTGTGTGTGTGTGTGTGTGTGTGTGTGTGTGTGTGTGTGTGTGTGTGGTGTGTGTGTGTATGTGTGTGTGTGTGTGTGTGTGTGTGTGTGTGTGTGTTGTGTATGTATGTATGTGTGTATGCATATGTGTGTGTGTGTGTGTGTGTGTGTTTGCGTATCTATATACCTGTGTCTGTCTATATTGTATACCACTCTCTCTCTCTCTCTCTCTCTCTCTCTCTCTCTCTCTCTCTCTCTCTCTCTCTCTCTCTCTCTCTCTCTCTCTCTCTCTCTCTCTCTCTCTCTCTCTCTCTCTTACTCCCTCTATCCATCTACTAATTTATCTGTCTATCTCTTATTCTTATTTATCTGTGCATTTCCGCTCGTCTCTGTCTGCTTGTCTGCCTGTCTGTCGGAAACAGATTGATAGCTAGCTAGATAGGTAGACAGATAGTCAGATCAATAGATAGACAGACAAATAGGTATATAGATAGATAGAGAGAGAGATAGGTATTGGGGGAGGAGCAGCCTTGGCATGTGAACATTTATTTATTATTATTACTTCTTTTTATTTATTCATTTATTCATGTATTTATTTATTGGTATACAGACAGATCATTTAGTTTTGTGTTTGTTTTTATCTTTTGTTATCTTTAGTGCGAGGACAAAACATTTTCTTTACTTCTTTCTCTCTCTTTCTGTCACTTTGCGACAGAAAGGGAAATGTGAGGTGCCACGTCGTTTTGTTTGTTTGTTTGTTTTACTGAATATGCGTGATTGGCGATGGTACTTTCACATCAAAAGTGTACATACACACACACATACATTTAACACATGCACCCTTACACATAAACACACACACAAACACCCACACTTAAACACACACACGTAAACACACACATATACACACTCACACACACACACACACACACACCTAAAAACACACATACAAACACACACACACACACACCTAAACACACACATACAAACACACACACCACACACACATACAACACACACACCACACATACACACACACACACCTAAACACACACATACAAACACACATACACACACACATCCGTAAGGTAATCCTCCCTTACGTGTTCGTATACATTCCTTTCCCTTATTTGTACCCCTACACACCCTTTATTGCCACACTGTTACCAGCCGCGGCAACACACCCTCTATGAACGATCACCATAGTAAGCGAATACACCATAAATTCACAATACGACATAGCAATTACCATAGTAACTGACCTCACCATGGCTTCACGGTCGGTCAAAGAACAGTATGGTGTGACTCTTTGAATTATACTTTGAATGAATACCAATTTTTTTTGGTCTCTCTCTGTCTCTCTCTCGCTCTATCTCTCTCTCTCTCTCTCTCTCTCTCTCTCTTTCTCTTTCTCTCTCTCTCCTCTCTCTCTCTCTCTCTCTCTCTCTCTCTCTCTCTCTCTCTCTCTTTCTTCTCCCTCCTCTCTCTCTCTCTCTCTCTCTCTCTCTCTCTCTCTCTCTCTCTCTCTCTCTCTCTCTCTCTCTCTCTCTCTCTCTCTCTCTCTCTCTCTCTCTCTTCTCTCTCTCTCTCGCTGTCTCTCTCTCTCTCTCTCAACTTCTATTTCTATTCAACTAACAACCATTTTTCTCTACCAACCACTACTAATCTTCTTGTATAGTCAACCAAACATTCTTTTCCACTAAATAACAAAGTCTTTTACACTCTATCAACTACTAGCGCCATATATACACTCTACTACAACTACCACGCAACCACCAAGACACGCTAACTACACCATGCCACACTATGCCGTTACACCATCTTCCCGTTGTCACTTATGCCTTTCTTGCCCGCGCCCTTACCTGACCGCAAGCAAAAATGTTTTTCTCATATTTCATGCTTTTTGCATAACAAAGATAATTCTTGCAGCCTCAAGGTATTCCCATGTCTCCGTGAATAGCTGGGTATGGCATATGCAAATTAGCTTAAATGCCTATGAGTGTATACCTCAGGAATTTATTAGCATTTTATGTGATTATGTGCGTTTATTTCTTTTCTATTTATCTGTTTAGTTAATCTATTGTATATTCCTTTATTCGGATATTTGTGTGTAAATTTTTATTCTATTTATTCATACATTTATTCACTAATTCATTCATTTATACATGCATGTGTATGGCTATCTCTAATATTAGAATTCGTGAATACATAATTATCTTTATTTGCTCTATGAAAAGTTTACTGCTCCGTTGCTATTCAGTTCCCTCGCTTATCCGATCGACCAAGAATTAATACAATGTATTCACGTTCATAAAGCGATTCCAACACTAATAGATAATCTACATTTCAATCACACTGGGCATTTGAAGACCGGCATATTCATTGTGTCTCGACAAGGGCATCACTCCAACAATGACGGGGTATGAAGACACTGTCAAAGGAAAATATATTTCATCATAACACGTCAGGTATTCAGATTACACCGGCCGTGGATGCTGTGGAGATGAGAGAATGGGATGTGATTTTCTCATCTGTGTCTACTTGGCAATACTTTGAAAACCTCGGTTGGATTTGTATTTAACGATGCGTTGGAATCTCCGTCGTTTATTTCTTCTCCCTTTCTTTCTCTCTCTCTTTCTTTCTTTCTTTCTCTTTCTCTTTCTCTTTCTCTCGCTCGCTCGTTCTTCTTCTCTCTCTCTCTCGCTCGCTCTCGCTCTCTCTCTCCTTTCGCTCTCTCTCTCTCTCTCTCTCTCTCTCTCTCTCTCTCTCTCTCTTCTCTCTCTCTCTCTCTCTCTCTCTCTCTCTCTCTCTCTCTCTCTCTCTCTCTCCTCTCTCTCTCTCTCTCTCTCTCTCCCTCTCATTCTTTCTTTTCAATGTTTCTTTCTTTTCCTTTCTTTTCTTTTATCTTCTCTCAATTTATTTTTCACGGTTTACGGTCATTGTTTTTGTTATTAAAGAATAAAAATAAAAGTTGATATATGCAAATTTCTTTAGCGCATTTTGATCATTCACTGAAGCGGAAAGGGATAAGATCTTCTTCATTTTCTTCTTCTTCTTCTTTTATTTTTACAATTTCATGTTTTGTTTCCTTTATTCTATGAATTAAGATTTAGCTACCTTGTTTGAAGTCCTACTCTCTCTCTCTCTATTTATCTATCTATTTATCTGTCTATCTATCTGTCTGTCTGTCTGTCTGTCTGTCTGTCTATCTATCTATCTATCTATCTATCTATCTATCTATCTATCTATCTATCTATCTATCTATCTATCTATCTATCTATCTATCTATCTATCTCTATCTATCTACTTGTCTATCTGTCCATATACTTATCTATCTATCAACCTTTCTATTTTTTCTTTCTTTATTTATTTCGCAGATATATTTCTGACCTTTAAACAATAGACTGAACTTTGACCCAAAACTCAATATATGTCAACTGCAAAAAATTTTCTGCACCAAAATAGAGATAAAAAAAACAATATAGTTATAAACAACGTAAAATTTACATCAAAAGAAACACGAACCATAAAATAATGGCAACAAAATAGATATGAAGACCGTAATAATGATATTGATAATTAATAATAATGATAATAATAATAATAATAATAATAATATAATAATAATGATAATAAATAATATAATAATAATATATAATAATAATAATGATAATAATATAATAATAGTAATAATAATAATTATAATAATAAAAGTAATGATAGCAGTAATAATAATAATCATGGTAATATTGATGATAATATTATTAATAAAAAATGACGATGATGATGAAATGATAATAATGATGATATATTGATAATAATTATAATAATATAATAATAATAATAATAATAACAGAATAACAATAATAATAATAACAGCAATAATAATAATAATAATAATAATAATAATAATAGCAACAATTATAATGATAATAATAATAATAACAGCAACAATGATAATAATAATAATAATAATAATAACAGCAACAATAACAATAACAATAATAACAGCAACGATGATAATAAAACAACACAACCCCACATATTCGCTCGCGCGCATGACAAACAACCTCCGCTGACACCCACAACCGCTACGTCCTCTCTCACGCAGTCCTAGCAGTTTCGTCAGCCAAGGTTGAACCGAACCGCTGAAGGATGTCCTGCAATTCCTTACGGCAGATGCTGACTCATCCTCAACCCCCCCTCCCCCCCCTTCCCCTTCCCCTGCTCCCCCAGCTCCGTCCCCTCCCCCAGCTCCGTCTCCCCCCCCTGACTATCTCATCATCATCTTCAACCCCCCTTCTTCGCCTTCCTTTACTCCTTACCCATCCCTCCCCCCTCCCTTCCCCTCCGAGTCCTACGCTACCCACCGCTGTTTCTTCTTGTACTCACCCCTCCCTCCCTCCTCCCCCTCCGATCCTCTTGACCCACTTCTCCCTCTCCCGCCTCCCAATCCTACCTTCCTCCCTCCCTCCCTCCCCCCTCCTATTCTACCCATCCCCGTCCTCTTGACCCTCCCCCCCCCACCCTACCCCCGTTCCCTCCTCTCCCGCCCTCCAATCCTACCTCCTCCCTCCTTCCCCCCCTCCCCTACTCTACCCATCCTTCATCCTCTTGACCCACTTCCCTCCCCCCCCAACCCCCGTAGCCTTCCCTCTCCCGCCCTCCCAACCCGCCCTCCTACCATCCTCCCCCCCCAACCCCCGTAGCCTTCCCTCTCCCGCCCTCCCAATCTTACTCCCCCCTCCCTCCCCTCCCCACCCCCTACTCTACCCATCCTCCATCCTCTTGACCCCTCTCCCCCCCCCACCCAACCCCCGTAGCCTTCCCTCTCCCGCCCTCCCAATCCTACCTCCCATCCTCCCCCCCCCACCCCCCGTAGCCTTCCCTCTCCCGCCCTCCCAATCCTACCTCCCTCCCTCCTAATCTCACTCACCCCTCAACCCCCCCCCCCCCCAGACGAGGTCCGCGGCTGGACCATCTTCCGAGTTATGGGTTGTGTGGATCTTCTGCCTCGTCTTTCGTTCTCTTTCTTTCTTTCTTTTTATCTCTTCTTTTTCTTATTTCTTATTTTCGTTTTTTTTCATTTTCTTTTCTTTCTTTCTTTTCTTCTTATTTCATTTTCTTTTCTTTCTTTTTGTCTTCTTTTTCTTTTCTTCCCTTTTTATCTTCTTTTTCTATTTTCTATTTCTTTTTTCTTTTTTTTCCCTCCCTTTTCCTTTTTTCTTTTCTTATTTCTGTTGCTTTTTTAATTTTCTTTTTCCTTTTCTTCTTTTCTTTTGTTTCTTCCTTTTTTCTTCTTATCATCTGTGTCTTTTTTTTATTTTTGTTTCCTCCCTTTTCTTTTTTCTTTGTTTTTCATTTTCCTTTTTTTTGTGAGCGGTGTCGGGTGAAATGTGATTTTCAGAATAGGTGCTTTATCTTCTTTTCTTTATTATCTTGTTTTATTATCTTTTATTATATTTTTATTACATAACATGTTTCGTTTATTTCCTAGATTTATTTGCCATTTCACACATAAGTTTCATATGTTTACGATATTTATTTCATCATTATTATCGCCTAAAGTGATCTGTTTACGTATAAAAGACCATTCACAAGAAGATAGTTAAATAACATACTAATATCAGGTCAAAGCTAATTAACCTCTGGCCATATTTTTGTAATTAATATTCATCAATCTTCCCACACTTTTTGGTCATTTATTAATCTCCTAATTTCCACACTTACTCTCTTTATTATCACCATTTTCTTTTCTCTTTCTCCTCCCCCCATGCCAAAAAAAAAAAAAATAAAAAAAAAAAACACAAATAGAAAAGCATCTTTAAACGAAGATCCCCCCCATGCCCCAAAAAAAAAAAAAAAATAAAATAAAATAAAATAAAAAATAAAGAAAAAAATAGAAAAGCATCTTTAAACGAAGATCCTTGGAAGAAAAACATCAACTTCTTTACCATTCTGAACGTATATGCTAATCGGAGGGTTCTCACGCGGAACGAGCGGACACGAGGCAGAAGGGCAGCGCGTCAAATAGCAACAGGAACGCCACGGAGTCCTTCACATAGCGCTAAACAGGAGTTGGGATGCGAGGTGTTCCTCCCACGTGTTATGGAGAGGTGTGTGGTGTGTGCGGTTCGTCTGGCGTAGACGTTGGGACGCCTTGGCTCGTCTGATGGCGGGGTTTGGCTCCTCTGTGTGGGACTCTTGGTCATCTTGAGGTCTTGTAGGCTCACGCCTTGCTCGTCTGATTTTGGCTCTGGGACGTCTTTCTTGAGTCTTATTCATCTTAGCTGGAGGACGTTGGGACGCCTTGGCTCGTCTGATGGCGGGGATTTTGGCTCCTCTTGTGTGGGACGTCTTGGGTCCGTCTGCGGAGGTCTTGATTCATCTTGTCCTGGATGCTTTGGCCCATCCTGTGGAGGACGTGTTGGTTCAGACTGCGGAGGATGGGTTACCCAGATCTTGCTAAAGGCTTTCTTTGCTCCATCCGCAGAGGATCCTTATTCATTCTTTACGTCTTGACTCATCCTGCAGAGGACTCCTTAGTTCATTCTTTAGAGGACGTCTTGACTCATCCTGGCGAGGACTCCTTGCTTCACACCGCAGAGGTACGCCTGAGCTCGTCCTCGCACCGAAGACGCCTCAACAGGATTCCTAAAAAGGGCTCCGGCGCGTCCTTGGCGAGGTCGTGCCGGGGCTGTTATCTCCCTCCATCGGCTGCTCATCTCGGCGGATGTTTTCCTGTCCTTTACGGCCGAACGGCATCTCGGCGAAGCCCCATTCCCAGACTTTCTCTGGAAACCTTGACATCTCTCCGAGGCGTTCCGTGTCCGTTGCGAGTCGAACATGTGTTACTTATCATGCTTCCATTTTCCTGAGATCTCTCCATTGTCGTTACACTCACGCGGAACGTAATTGTACCCGGGGGATTTTTTTCTCTCTCGCCTTACATCTGTTTTTGTTGTTTGCTTTTTTTTCTTTTCTTTTTTATGAGCACCAGTCAAGCACTCCGTCCTCGGAAGCGCCCGGGATGCATGCAGACGCCCCTCCTCCCCGCGCAGCAATCACGTCGGGCCACGACCTCCCGCCTCCAGCCTCCTGCCGCCCCCGCGCTAATGCCTCTCCCCCTCTCCCCCCCAGAGCCGCCCACCGCCACCCATCCTCCCGCCGCCGCCATGAAGGTCTTCGCCGCCGCCGCCCTCCTGTGCCTCGTCGCCGCCGCCTCCGCCCGCATGGCCTACCAGCTGCCTGCCGACGCCGTGGCTCTCGTCCGAAGCGGCGTCAGGGAGGTCTTCTCGTGCCAGGGCCGCGCCTTCGGCTACTACGCCGACGTGGCCAACGACTGCAGGATCTTCCACGTGTGCCAGCCCATCGCCGACGAGGAAGGCCAGGTGAGTCACGCGGGGTTTATGGCGGGCGGGTCACGAGGCTGCCGAATGAGCCTATTAGCCGGTCGTAGGCCTAGGCGACGCTTGGGAACTCCCGAGGTGTCGAGCGTCGCCAGTAAATAACGTATAGATGTCAGATGATGCACGGATAGGCCTTCGGTGTCATAGCTCGTTCTTGGTTGGGCGGATGAGATTATAAGCCTTCATCAAATCTTATGGACGTAGATAATTGAAATCTATCCTTAAGTCGATTCTCCGAAGCAATTATCTAATCATACGAAGGTAAATTTCCGATTTCTGCCCTTGTCTGCAATCGTGTATAGATAATCAAAAGGCATGATCGCCCAAACCCCCATTATTTTGAAAGTTCACACCAGGAAGGCATTCAATCCACCCTTTTCCCGCCAACGCTCTGCTCATCCCTGTCATTAAACCCGCTTATAAAAACCCCCTCTTCCTTATACTCTTCAGTCTCTTACCAACCTTGATCGGGTGCGTGCGTGTCGATCGCCATAACCCCATTAGCATTATCAATAAAGATTTAGCGAATGGTGTACCTTGATGACGGTTTTATCCAGGTTAAAAGTAATTAAAGGCGGTGATTATAATCTATAGCCCTCATTTCGCTCCGCCCACGTCAGGCTACGTCACGAATTCCTCTTTTTTTTGAAGTCGATAAGTCCGTTACGACCGTTTTTTTTGTTCTCTCTCTCTCCATCCCTCTCATTTTCTCTTTCTTTCAGCCTTTTCAGTGCCTCATTTTGACTTAAATGTTATGTTTATAGGAGAAAAAATTACTACTTGTTTTTTTCTTCTTCTTAAGGAGAGAACTCGTTTTGGTTTTAAACTTTGATATTTTATTAAGTAAGAGAGAAATCTTTTAAACATTATACTTACTATAACTATTTCAGCATTTCATTGAAGTTACTACATTTAAAGTCTTACTGCTTCAGGTCTTGAGTATTGCACATTTATTTGTTATTTGGAGAATTTCTGCATCTTGCTTCCATTCTCATCTTTGTCTGTCTGTTTATATGTCCTTTCTCTCTCTCTCTCTCTATCTATCTATATATATCTCTCTTTCATATCTATCTCTATCTGTCTATTTCTCTCTTCTCTTTCTCTCTATCTATCTCTATCTGTCTATTTCTCTCTTCTCGTTCTCTTCTTTGATCTTCTCTTCTCTCTCTCTCTCTCTCTCTCTCTCTCTCTCTCTCTCTCTCTCTCTCTCTCTCTCTCTCTCTCTCTCTCTCCTCCTCTCCTTCACTCCCCGTCCCCTCTCTCTCTTCACCACTCATCTCTTCCCCAATCCTCTCTCCTCCTCTTCCCCCCTTCCAACCCCAACCAACCCCTTCACGCCCCAACCAACCCCTTCCCCCCCCACCCCCAAACCACCCCCTCCACACCCCAACCAACCCCCTCCCCTCCACGCCCCCAACCAAACCCCCTCCAACCCCCAACCAACCCCCTCCAACGCCCCCAACCAACCCTTCCACGCCCCCAAACCCCCTCCAGCCCTCCAACCCCCGTACCACCCCCAACCAACCCCTCCACGCCCCTCCAACGCCCCCCAACCAACCTCACCGACCCCCTCCTCCACCCACAGGAGCTGGAGATGGCCCACTTCTCCTTCATCTGCGGCAACCAGACGGTGTTCAACCAGGAGGCCCTCACCTGCACCCACCCTGAAGACGCCTTCCCCTGCACCGAGGCTGAGACCCTCTTCGATATCACCAATTCCGAATTTTTCAGAATCCCTGAAGAATCTAATTAAGAATAGTAATATAAAAAAGATATATACGTTAAAAAAAGATGTCTTTATGTTGGTAAGACATTGGGTTGTCTTTCTTGATCTCTGTGAGCTGATGCAGTACAGTGTATTGGTCGGTTCATTTTTTTTTTTTAATATGAGTATTATTTTTTTATATAAATCTCATTTGACACCAAAATCTGTTAATAAATTGTTACACGTAAACATATTTCTTAATTATCCTAAGAATTTACCTTTCGTGATTCTAAGGAAAATGAGATTACAAAACAGAATTCAAGGAAATCATAATGTACACCTTTTTTTTCATCAATAAAATTTGAAATATGATGTACAAAGTGAATTAACAATCAAAACCACTGTTTATCGACGCAACTCTACCTTTGCCTTAGTGAAAATCATATAATTTACCATCAATGGTAATAATTACTTTAAGAAGGATTTACTGATTACTGTAAGAATGATAAAAATGATAATGATGATAATGGTAATGATAATAAGGACGACGACGATAACAGTGATAACAAAGATTACAATGATAGAGATAACAGTAATGAACATGACAATAATGATAACAATAATAATAGTTATGATAATAAGGTCGCTTGTATATGTATATATGTGTGTGTGTATGTGTATCTATCTATATATATACATATTTATGTGTGTGCGTGTGTGTGTATGTATGTATGTATGTACGTATTGCTGTATATATGTGTGTGCACATATATGTATGTGTGTCTTTTTTATGTATGTATGTACGTATGTATGTATATATGTATTTGTGTGTGTATGTGTGTATGTTGTATATATATGTATTTGTGTGTACATATATGTGTGTGTGTGTTTTTATATGTATTATATTAATATATATAATATATATATATATATATATATATATATTATATATATATATATTTATATTTATATATGTATGTGTACATATATAAAAATATATATATATATATATATATATATATATATATATATATATATATAGAGAGAGAGAGAGAGAGAGAGAGAGAGAGAGAGAGAGAGAGAGAGAGAGAGAGTGAGAGTGAGAGGAGAGAGAGAGAGAGAGAGAGAGAGAGAGAGAGTGAGAAAGAAAAGAGGAAGAGAGAGAGGAAAGAGAGAGGAGAGAGAGAGAGAGAGGAGAGAGAGAGAGAGAGAGAGAGAGAGAGAGAGAGAGAGAGGGAGAGAGAAGAGAGAGTGAGAGACAGACAGAGAAAGAGAGAGAGAGGGACAGACAGAGAGCGGGGGAGGGAGATATAGATAGAGATAGAGAGAGAGAGAGAGAGAGAGAGAGAGAGAGAGAGAGAGGAGGAGAGAGAGAGAGAGAGAGAAGAAGAGAGAGACAAAGAAGAGGGGAGAGAGGGAGATAGAGAGAGACAGAGAGAAGAGAGAGAGAAGAGAGAGAAGAGAGAGTGAGACAGAGACAAAGAAAGAGAGTGAGAAAGAAAAAAAAGAACCATTAACCTATATATACTGCATGCATTACATACATCAGTATATCCTCACATACTTCTAGCAATAAAAAAGAGAGAAAAAAAAACAGTATTAGAAAGTGAAAATGATTTATCAGTAGGTTAATGCTATCACTATCGCCAACACAACTAACATCATCTTCATCTTCACTGCATATGCACCGTGTGTATTGCAACCACATAGAATTCGTCATGAAAAAGGAACTATTTCAAACACCTTGAACATAGAGACACAGCAACATGTGTTGGGTAACAGAGTGTATCGAATGGT
>NW_020872907.1:211305-218805 GCF_003789085.1 Penaeus vannamei
CGGTTGGATGCTATGTTGCAGACATATGTTGTATTTACGGATTGGATGCTATGTTTGCAGCATGTTGTATTTACGGATTGGATGCTATGTTGCAGACATATGTTGTATTTACGGATTGGATGCTATGTTGCAGACATATGTTGTGATGCATTTAGGGATTGGATGCTATGTTGCAGACATATGTTGTATTTACGGATTTGGACAGACATATGTTGTATTTTTGGATGCTATGTTGCAGACATATGTTGTATTTACGGATTGGATGCTATGTTGCAGACATATGTTGTATTTACGGATTGGATGCTATGTTGCAGACATATGTTGTATTTACGGATTGGATGCTATGTTGCAGACATATGTTGTATTTACGGATTGGATGCTATGTTGCAGACATATGTTGATTTACGGATTGGATGCTATTGTTGGCAGACATATGTTGTATTTACGGATTGGATGCTATGTTGCAGACATATGTTGTATTTACGGATTGGATGCTATGTTGCAGACATATGGCATTTACGGATTGGATGCTATGTTGCAGACATATGTTGTATTTTACGGATTGGATGCTATGTTGCAGACATATGTTGTACTGGATGCTATGTTGCAGACATATGTTGTATTTACGGATTGGATGCTATGTTGCAAGACATATGTTGTATTTAGATTGGATGCTATGTTTGTGTTGTTTTTACGGATTGGATGCTATGTTGCAGGACATATGTTGCATTTACGGACTTGGATCCTAGATGTGTGCAGACATATGTTGTTATTTACGGATTGGGATTGCCTATGTTGCAGACGACTATGTTGTATTTACGGATTACAGACATATGTTGTATTTACGGATTGGATGCTATGTTGCAGGACATATGTTGTTTACAGACATATGTTGTATTTACGGATTATGTTGCAGACATATGTTGTATTTACGGATTGGATGCTATGTTACAGACATATGTTGTATTTACGGATTGGATGTCATGTTGCAGATATATGTTGTATTTACGGAATGGATGCTATGTTGCAGACGATATGTTGTATTTACGGATTGGATTTATGTTGCAGACATATGTTGTATTTACGGATTGGATGCTATGTTGCAGACATATGTTTGTATTTACGGATTGGATTGCTTATGTTGCAGACATATGTTGTATTTACGGATTGGATGCTATGATTTGCAGACATATGTTGTTATTATACGGATTGGTATGTTGCAGACATATGTTGTATTACGGATTGATGATATGTTGCCAGACATATGTTGTATTTACGGATTGGCATGCTATGTTGGCAGACATATGTGTATTAACGGATTTGGATGCTATGTTGCAGATATATGTTGCTATTACGGATTGGATGCTATGTTGCCAGATATATGTTGTCTTACGGATTGGATGCTATGTTGTACATATGTTGACGGAGTTTGGATGTATGCTGTGCAGTTGTGACATATTTACGGATTGGATGCTATGTTGCAGACATATGGGTCTATGTTGTATTTACATTGCTATGTTGCAGATATGTGTTTGATATTTACGGATTGGATGCTATGTTGCAACGATATGTTGTATTTACGGAATGATTCCTATGTTGCAGACATATGTTGTTATTTACGGATTGGATGCCTATGTTGCAGACATATGTTGCATTTACGGATTGGATGCTATGTTGCAGACATATGTTGTATTTACGGATTGGATGCTATGTTGCAGACATATGTTGCATTTACGGTTTGGATGCTATGTTGCAGGATATGTGTGTTGCCATATTTAACGGATTGGATGCTATGTTGCAGATGTTGTACGATGATTGGATGCTATGTTGCACGATATGTTGTATTTACGTGATTGATGCTATGTTGCAGACATATGTTGTATTTACGGATTGGATGCTATGTTGCAGACATATGTTGTATTTACGGAATGGATGCTATGTTGGCAGATATGTTGGAATTTACGGATTTGGATGCTATGTTGCAGACATATGTTGCTATTTACGGATTGGATGCTATGTTTCAGACAGACTATGTTGCATTTACGGATTGGATGCTTATTTGCAGACATATGTTCATATTACGGATTGGATGCTATGTTGCAGACATATGTTGCATTTACAGATGGGATGATATGTTGCAGATATGTGGTGATGTATTTACGGATTGGATGCCATGTTGCAGATATATGTTGCATTTACGGATTGGATGCTATGTTACAGACTTATGTTGTATTACGGATGGATGCTATGTTGCAGACATGTTGCATTTACGGATGAGTTGCTATGCTACAGACGGCATGTTATGTTGCAGATGATATTCATGCTGCAGGAGAGTGAATGTTGCCAAAGTTAATACATATTTCATGTAGTTGATAGAGACATATGAGTGAATGATAAGAGAGACAAACAATATAGAAAAGAAATAACATGTAAACACGTAATTCAGTAAAGATAAGGGAAACACACACAAAGAAACGATTAGTGAATAGATGAATAATGAAGGAAAGAAATAAAAGAAGAAATTATCAATAAATGAGCAGATTGCATGAATAGATGAATAATGAATGAATTAAACTAATTAATAAATATATGCATAACGAATTGATGATTATTGAATAACTGAATAAATGACAAAGGAAATTGACTTTACTTTTTTCAGGGGAAGTGAAAATACACATGACAAATTAGCGATGACTAATGACAGCTTGACAAATTAACGATGATAATTAGTTTGTTAATTATTGACAGATCTGGTGATAGTAATTATTTCATAACTGACTGATTGGGGATAATAATCACTTAGAATATAGTGATGCTCTTATGATGGTATTGTATTAATGTTATTACGATAATATTGAATAAATCATTTTGAATCTAATGACTTTATGATAATACTGTATTAATCACTTTGACTTTAATAATGTTATTACGATAACAGTGTAGTAATTACTTGGAATTTAATTAAATTATGATAATACTGCCCTAATCACTTGGAATTTAATTATGTTATTACGTTGATATTGTTTTAATCACTTGGAAATTAATTATGTTCTTACGTTAATATTGTCAATCACTTGGAATTTAATTATGTTATTACGTTAATATTGTCTTAATCAATTAGAAATTAATGATTTCTTACGTTAATATTGTCTTAATTACTAAGAAATTAATGATGTTATTACGTTAATATTGTTTTTATCACTTAGAAATTAATTATGTCATTACGTTAATATTATCTTAATCACTAGAAATTTAACTGTCATTCTTATAATATCGTAATAAGCCAATCCTCGCCAACTTGCTGAATGCATCTTTGTCTCGATTAAAAAAATAAGTCAAAAGGTAAATAAATAGATATGTATATAAATAGATAAGTATATAATTAAATGAAATAACTGAATGATGAATAGATATGTATATAAATTGAATAGATATATACTGAATAGGTAAAATATATGTATATATAATTGAATAGGTAAATGAATAATGTATAAAATTGAATAGGAAATGAATAGATATGTATATAAATTAATAGGTAAATGAATAGATATGTATATTAATGAATAGTAAATGAGATATGTATATAAATTGAATAGTAAATGAATAGATATGTATATAAATTGAATAGAAATGAATAATGTATATATATAGGTAAATGATAGATATATTATTAATAAATGAATATAGATATGTATATAAATTGAATAGGTAAATGAATAGATATGTATATAAATTGAATAGGTAAATGAATAGATATATATATTGATTGAATAGGTAATGAATAGATATGTATATAAATTGAATAGGTAAATGATTATGAATAGGTAAATGAATAATAATATAAATGAATAGGTATGAATGATATGATATAATTATATATATATTGAATAGGTAAAATGAATATATGTATAATATTGAATAGGTAATAGATATATATGAATAGAATGGAATGAATTATGATATAGATGTATATAAATGAATAGTAAATGAATAGATATGTATATAAATTGAATAGGTAAATGAAGATATGTATATTAATTGAATAGGTAAATGAATAATGTATATAAATTGAATAGGTAAATGAATAGATATGTATATAAATTAGATAAGTTTATAATAAAATCAGTGAATAGTAATCAACGAATCACTCCAACAAATACATTAATAGATATCTGGATACATAGATGATAGATGAATAATAGATATCTGGATACATAGATGATAAATATTTAGATAGATAGATACATGATAGATATTCAGATAGATATATAGATAGCAGATATGTGGGTACATAGATGGATCATAGAAAATTAGATAGATAGATAGATAGATCATAGATATATGGATAGATATATAGATACCTGGATACATAAATAGATGAGAGATATAAACAGATAGATAAATGAATAAAATAAATGGTAAAACAAAATGAAGATGACCCTCCCCCCCCCTTAACCCTCCCTCCCCCCCCCCTAAAAGTTTAAGATTAAAAAACATTAGGTAAAAAAAAACAAAAACAAATAGATGATAAAGCAAAGAAAATACAAAAGCAAAGAAAAGAAAAAATGTGAACAAAACGTTATTCAAAAGAGGCAGGTTCCCACAAAGAGCCGAAACACGTCAGACATAGACAGACAGACAGGCAGGTAGCTAAACAGGTAGATAAGATAGATAGACGAACAAGAGAATAATAATACAGGACATAACCCAGCCCACAAAGTATTCCGGGAGAGGCAGAGCCAAGCCACGTCGAAAACCCACATCAAGTCAAGTCACGTCAAGCCAGGCCATGTCAAGCTACGTCAAACCAAGCCAAGTCTAAAGCACATCAAGCCAGGCCACGTCAAGCCAAGCCAAGTTGGTCTAAAGCCACGTCAAGCAAGGCCACATCAAGTCAAGAAACACCATGCCAAGCCAAGTGAATCCAAAGCCACATTAACCACGTCAAGCCATACCAAGTCAATCCAATGCCAAATAAGCCAAGCCACGTCAAGCCATACCAAGTCAATCCAATGCCAAACAAGCCAAGCCACGTCGATCCAAAAACAAAGAGGCCAAGCCACATCAAGCAAGGCCACGTCAAGTCAAGCCATGTCAAGTCAAACCAAGTCAATCAATGCCAAACAAGCCAAGCCAAAGAGGCCAAGCCACATCAAGCCAAGCCACGTCAAGTTAATCCAATGCCAAACAAGCCAAACCACGTCGATCCACAGCCAAAAGAGGCCAAGCCACATCAAGCCAGGCCACGTCGTCAAGCCATGTCAAATCAAACCACGTCGATCCAAAGCCACATCAAGCCAAGCCAAGTCAATCCAAAACCACACCAAGCCAAACCACGTTGATCCACAGCCACATCAAGCCAAGCCACACCAAGCCAAGCCACGTCGAAAGCCCAAGCCCAAGCCAAGCCAGGTCGAGACAATAACGGATGAGATGCTCCGCTTCCCTTGGCTCTGAAGGTGAAAGGTTCAGCTCAAGGTTCTCCTTGAGGTTGAACCTACCTGGGTTAGTAAGCGGTGTGTGTGTGTCTTGTAAAGTTTCTTTGAAAGTGATGTGGATAGATGGATAGATAGGATGGATGGATGGATGATGATGGATGGATGGAAGATGGACATAGATAGATAGATAGATAGGATAGATAGATGGATAGATGATGGATGGATGATAGATAGATAGTAGATAGATAGATAGATAGATAGATAGATAGATAGATAGATAGATAGAGATAGATAGATAGATAGATAGATAGATAGATAGATAATTAGATAGATAGATAGATAGATAGATAGATAGATAGATAGATAGATAATAGATAAGATGGATGATGGATAGATAGATTAGATAGATATAGATAATAGATAGATAGATAGGATAGATGGATAGATAGATAGATAGATGGATGGAGAGATAGAGATGGATAGATAGATAGATAGATAGATAGATAGATAGATAGATAGATAGATAGATAGATAGATGGATAGATAGATGGATAATTAGATGGATGGATAGATAGATAGATAGATAGATAGATAGATAGATAGATAGATGGATGGATGGATAGATAGATAGATAGATAGATAGATAGATAGATAGATAGATAGATAGATAGATAGATAGATAGATAGATAGATAGATAGATAGATAGATAGATAGAAATAGATAGATGGATAGATAGATAGATAGATAGATAGATAGATAGATAGATAGATAGAGATAGATAGATAGATAGATAGATAGATAGATAGGATAGATAGATAGATAGATAGATAGATAGATAGATAGATAGATAGATAGATAGATAGATAGATAGATAGATAGATAGGTAAATAGATATAGGTTGATTAATAGACTGACAGAAACTGATAGAAATTTGTGTGTTTCTTTGAGTGTAAATGTGTGTGATTGTGTATGTATCTGTGGGAAGGGGGTGTTTGTGTGTGTGTGTGTGTGTGTTGTTGTGTGTGTGTGTGTGTGTGTGTGTGTGTGTGTGTGTGTGTGTGTGTGTGTGTGTGTGTGTGTTGTGTGTGTGTTGTGTGTGTGTGTGTGTGTGTGTGTGTCTGATAGTGTGTAATGTGTGTGTGTGTGTATGTGCGTCTGTGTGTATGTGCATCTATGTATATCTCTGTATGCATACATGTACGTGTGAGTCCGAATTAATATATTGGACACATTTCATATGTAGGAGGAGACGAGAACGAGAGAAGAATATTCATGTAATAAACGTAAAGAAGAATATTCATGTAATAAACGTACATTGTGTGGGTGTGCTACGTACTGTGACATATCCTGGAGATGTGCTTGTACTTCACCGCACTTCACAAACAAGAAAACAAGAAACAAAACAATAGAATAATAACGATGATTATTTTAATGAGGATGGTGATAATTATAAGAATAATAGTAAGCATGATAACAAAACCACAAAAGTTATAAGGATAACAACATTTATTAAATAACATAAAAAACAATCGCAATAATAATAATGATAATTGTAATGAAAATAATAATAACAATGCTAATAAAACAATGATAAATACTACTATAATAATGGACAGTAATAATGAAAATAATCATAATAACATTAATAGTAATGATAATAACAATAGCAATAATGATGATAATAACAATAATTATAATGATGGTGATAATAACAACAACAACAACAATAATAATCATAATAATAATAATAATAATAATAATAATAATAATAATATAATAATAATAATATAATAATAATAATAATAATAATAATAGCAATAATAATAATAAATAATATAATATAAAAATACCCACTAGAACACCAAGTAAGCATAAATCAACAACACTTAAAATAACAACATAACAAAATGAAGGATGGAAAAACAAAGCCAACACGATATCCTTGTGGTTGCGACATCCTTGTTATTTCCTGTAAAACCTTTAGCACAGCGAAGCCTATCTTACTCACCTTCAATACTTTTTCTACGTCTATGTCTTCCTAAAACTTTTTTTTTTTTTTTA
>NW_020872907.1:223805-226305 GCF_003789085.1 Penaeus vannamei
AGGAGATTGCGATACGTAAGATAATGTAAGTGAATCCAGGAGAGTTGTTGGAGAGTAACAAAGACTGTGGTTCATCTCTTTATATTTAAGACTGTGGTTCATCTCTTTATATTTAAGAGGCTTTAGAAGCTTACACACCCAACCCCACGAGTAGTTCCCACTTTCAGGATTATGGGTATGGAGCCACTACACGTTAATATGAGGATAATAACTTTCTCCCACTACCTTCTGGGCGAATAAAGGTTGTGCTTGTTTAGGGGAAATCGGAATCAAATTTCACTGGTAGATCACTCTCTCTTAAAAAGTGTAGGAAGTTATGACATTGAAAATATAATAAGAATGTTTGTTCTACTGTACGCCGATTTCTGTAAATATATATTATTAAACTCTGCAGTATAAGAAGGAAAAGTGTAAGGAGAATCATAAAACATGATTCATCTTTCTTGTTGATAGGAAAACAATTTAAATAAACAAACAGGTATGGGAAAATCTCGTTAGTGGGTACTCCTTGATCACAAGAACTTCCAAGCACAAAACTGAGAAGGAAATGATCACTTATGAATTCTCTGGTACAAGGGAACTATCAAAGAATACATGCAATATGTGAAGAGCAGCGAAGTCTAATTGCTTCATGTAGCCCAGTCTGTCTTCCTCCAAGTGAGAATAAACGTTTGAGATCGAGTTAAGTTGATTAAGGGATTATCGAGAAAGGATCTCACCGGAGGATCACAAACACAGCATGTTAGGATATACCTCCCAGTTCATCTACCCTTAAGGCATCTTTGTGAAAAGGATAAATAAATAAAACAAATAGATAACTGATAAATTTTCTTTTTTCGTGGGACTAATTACTGTACCACATATCCACCTACTTTTAATTATTTTCAACTTATTTTATTATAACATTTTTATTATTATCTTTATTATCATTTTATTATATTTTATTATTATTATTATTTTATTATAACTTATTTTCAACTGCGTTCAGCTAAAAAAGAATTGAAAGCTTGCCGATGGCTTCAAACACCGCTTCTCCTTGGGAACTCCAATGACCGGCATCAGATAATAAAAAAAAAAAAATGAATAAAGAGAGGGTGGATAGTGGATAGTAATATAGTAAATGACAACTCGAATGGGCAGATTTACATCTCCTGTGTTATTTATAGTAACACAGGAACCGGACGAAGAAGTTTTAAAGTATTCTGGAAGTCGCTGATCCTCCACACCACGAACTCACCAGCAGCCGAAGCATCCACTCCCAAAAGAACTGGATAAGATTACTATGACGACACGAATATCAAAACATAGCGTCAGAGCGAAAAAAAAAGTTGCACGAAGGCTGCTGGAAGAAGAACCCTAACGTGACCTTGGTTCATTATGAAACGACCGTGTCAAGGTCATTAGAGGTCTTAAGACAGCTAGAGGGACTTAGTGGAGAGAAAGGAGACCTCTTTAATACGGGTACGGAACAAAGGTCAATTAGATGAATTAGCTAAATCCAGAGATTTAATTAGGGCACCTAATAGTAAAATTTTCTTCAGCTTTAGGGACAGCAAGGGGGGGGGGGGGACTCACTGTCGTTCTTGAGTAGGGCTTCCTCAGGACTTCTATTCTTGCGCAGGGAAATGGACCCCGTCGTATAGCTCTACCATAAGTCTGCTCAGTGGAATCATGACATTTCATATCGAGTATTTTGATAAGCTGAGGACATTCAAAATTGTCTGATTTTTTTTTCAGTAGGTTCTCTAGGCAGGGCACAGAATTAAAAAAAGAAAAGAAAAGAAAAGAAAAGAAAAACAGAATGAAAATATCCATCCCTGTCTTGAACATGGAAAGGATATTACTATAACAAAGAGATACAGAGCAATTTTCTTACCAGCTGCACCTACAAGCTAATAGAGAAAATGATAAACTCAAGTTACCACTCTGCCTTGAAAAAGAAAATATGCTGCCTCCATCAACCCCAATGTCAGTCTTCACCCGAGGAAAGACTGACACAGCCTAATATTATGCCTTTGCAGAGTGCTTTCACATGTTCAGTGTTATTTCACCTTTAGAGGCATGGCGGATACGTGAAACCGTATGATATTGGCTTCATACAACGCTTCCTTTCACACAGTTCAGGGTATGCGTGGGAATGTCTCTCTAACCTGTAATGATAACTAGGAGTCCCACAGGAAAGCGTCTCAAATGCGTCCCTGTTATAAGTGACTTTCTGTTGCACTTTGCATGTGGAAGGAAAGTCCACAGGATGAAGTTTACAGAATGTGCAAGAACATATGCGAACTGCAGTTAAGTTTCTACCGTGGACAGCAAACGAAGTTTCATATCAAACGGTTCGAAATCAGAGTTGTAAAAGCACTCGGTGTCTTTCAAGATTTTTTTCTCAATGATGGAAATCAGACCACAGAACTCTTTTGTATTTTTTACATTTATCAGGAGAGAAAAAGTAGGTCATGCATGTGAGGCACATTTATCAGCAACATTTATATTACTCAAA
>NW_020872907.1:231305-233805 GCF_003789085.1 Penaeus vannamei
TACCCCCCTGCCTGACCGCCCATCCCCCCCCCTCCCCTTCCCCTACCACCCATCACCTACCCTAGTACCCATTCACCCCCCCTACCCCCCTACTTACACACTCTCTGACCTCCAGGAGTACCTACCATTACAGTGTTTAATTTGCATCAATTAAACATTACTCTTACTTCAACATCATGTTTACTCCCCCGTAAAATGATGGGGTTCTGTGACTAGATTTTTTATTCCTCTTTTTCTCTTTTTTTTTTTTTTATTGAATTTTGATAAGATGTTGTGTTTTGTGTTGCCTAGCCCCCCCCCTCCCCTTCCCCCTATCCACCTCCATCCTCTATGATGCATGTGTGGCTGGGGGGAGGGGGGGCTGAGGGGGGAGGGGAGGGGGGAGGAGAGAAGGGGTGAAGTGAAGGATGAGGGACAGGAGAAAGGAGGAAGGAGAGGAAGGGAGATGAGAGATGGTGGGCGGGGAAGTGGAAGGAAGAAAGGGAGATATATGTGTATGTATGTGTGTGTGTGAGTGTGTATGCGTGTGTGTGTGTGTGTGTGTGTGTGTGTGCGTGTGTGTGTGTGTGTGTGTGTGTGTGTGTGTGTGTGTGTGTGAGTGTGTATGTGTGTGTGTGTGTGTGTGTGTGTGTTGTATGGATAGATAAATGCATAATTACCTGAGGTATGTCGGGAACCTTAATCATCATTCACTGTATTAAAACTAACAGTATTATTATTATTTTTTTAATACGATAATATTATTAACATTTTATCAGAATTTTCCTTTATTTTCATTTTATGTGAAACTACCTCGGGTGATATTGACCATTTTTTTTTATCTGTTACACTTATTTTCATTTGATTTTGGGGTATTCTTTGGTTTCCCTTAATTCCCTTTAAAATAGTAAAATTATATGACATGAAAAGATCCTTTAAAATCTTACGTCATTCCTTTGACGTCATCGACGGTTAGATAGAGTGACGTAATCGATGACGTCACATAACTGTCAACTGTCATATGGCCAAAGCTTGTACATTATTCCTTATGATAACAAAATAGACGATAATGGAAATGAGGATAATCATAATGATAATGATAATGCTATTAACGAAAATAATGATGATAGTAGTAATTAAAATAACAAGTCATAATGATACTAATATTGGAAATGATAATGATGATGATGATAAAATAATGATAATGATAATAATGACAGTATTATCAGTAATAACACTGACAACAACAAGAAAATGATACCAATACTGATGACAATAATGATCATACTAATAATAACAACAATACATCTAATGATAGTTATACTACTCCTAATAACAGTATCAATAAAAGAAATAACAGACGTAACGACAGAAGAAATAAATACACCAATATAAGATTCTACACACACAAGATACTATTAGTGTGACATAACACGAATACTGCCACGATAGAGAATGTCATGGCGCCCGGTTATGGCTTGACGACTTGTCATGCGTTCGGTATAACGGGGTCATCGTTATACGTGGTGATACTGTAAGATGTGAATTTATTTCTTGTTTTTTTTTTCATTTGTTGTTTTTGTTTTTTTCTTCTTCTTGTTTTAAGGTTTATTGTTGTTGTTTGTAAAGGGAGAAAAGACGATTATCTTAATTGTAAGTGATAATGAATGATGATAATTAATAGTGATAGTGACGATGTTGACGATGGTGATAATAATGGTGAGAATAATGATGGTAGTTGCAATAATGATAACAACAGTGATGATAATGATAAAAATGATAATGATGATTATAACCGCAATATTCATCATAATGATAATTATGATAAAACGGTAAGATTAATGATTATGATGATAAAGATATTAAGAGTGACGATAATGATAATGATAATAATAATAGTGATAATAATCATAATGATAATTATGGTAATAATAATGATATTGATAAGGCAAGAGGAATGATGATGATAATAATAGCAGTAACAATAGTAATAATGATGAAGACAATGATAATAAAAGTCATTATAACTATTATGATGATCATAGTAATGATAATGATATATAATGAGAGTATTAGTAATGGCAATGGTGATAATAACAGTAATAATGATAATACTATTATTAATAATAATGATAACAGGGATAACGATGATAATGGTAATAATGATAATAATGATAAAAGTGATAATAAGGATAATGATAATAACAACAACAATAATAAAATAATGATAATGGTTACATATTATAATAATTGATATTCCTGTCATTATCATTATTACTTTCATAATCATTATCACCGCTATAACCGCAATAACAGTAATGATGATAGTAATTCTCATATCAATAATGATATTAGTAACAATAATGATAAGGTGACAATGATTTTGATAAGAACAATAATAGGTCGAATGAGAAATGAAATATCAAAGACATTCAGTTGCCCATAAATTAACAAAACCAACAGAAAATACAAATTATTAATAATGACAACGCCACTCCCCCCCCCCCATACTCCCTCACCC
>NW_020872907.1:251305-261305 GCF_003789085.1 Penaeus vannamei
GTTTTTGAATGGAGAGAGAGAGTTCCCTCTCAGTTAAGTGTTATACGAAGAGCCATTCTAAATCACTCGAACACTTCAACAGGAAGCGCGACTCAAAGAGAATCTCCTTCTTGTTCTCCTTCTTTTTCCTCCTCCGTTTTTTTTTTCCTCAAAAGAAAAACGATGTTATTAATGTCATCTGTTTTTCCTCCATTTTCCTTGCGAATTTCTCTCTTCCGATTCTGTCATTATGCATCATTAGTGTCACCCAATGAGGGACTGTGCACGTGTTGATGCATGCAATGAAGAAGTGGTAGGGGAGGAGGAAGAGGAGGAACAGGAGGAGGAGAAAGAAGAAGAGATATAGGAGGGAATGAGGAAGAGGAGGAGGAAGAAGAGATAAAGGAGGAAGAGGAGTAGGAGGAAGGGAATGAGGAGGAAGAGGACTAGGAGGAAGGAGAAGAGATAAAGTAGGAAGAGGGGAATGAGGAGGAGGAGGAGGAGGAGATACAGGAGGAAGGGGAGAGACAGAAAGAAGAGGAATAGGGACAGGACAGGGAATTAGGGAAAGGAAAAGAAGGAGGTGCTTAGAAACTTAGGAAGGAGAAGTAAAAGGGAAAGAGGAGAAATTAGATGAGGACGAAGAGGAAGAACAAAAGGAACAGGCGACGAAAATGAGAAAAGAGGAGAAAGAGGAAGAGGAGGAGAGGCAAATGGAGGAAGTGACGAAATGTAGAGAGAGAAAGAGGAATCGAACCCGGCGAAAACAAAAGAGAGAGAGAGAAGAGGAAGAGGAGAAGGCAGAGGAGAAGAAAGAAGAGGAAGGTGTCAAGGCAATGAACTGCAATCTTGCAATTGTGTGCAGTCGACAGATCCAACCATTATTTTTATTACCTGGCCACTCCATGCTAATTATCACATTCATCTTCCTCTGGGTCTGTTGCCTTGGGAACCGAAAGGGAGAAAATGGAAGAAGGAGAAGGGGGGAGAGGAGGAATGATGGGGAAGGAGGAGGAGGAGGAGGAGAGGAGGAGGGAGAGGAGGAGGAATGTTGGTGGGGGAGGAGGGTGGAGGGGAGAGGAGGAGGAGGGATGGAGAGGAGGAGGAGGGGTGGAGGTGAGAGGTGGAGGAGGAGGGGGTGGAGGGGAGAGGAGGAGGAGGGGTGAGGGGAGAGGAGGAGGAATGATGGTGGGGGAGGAGGAGGAGGAGGAGTGAAGGAGGATGAGAGGGATGAGAAGGAGAGTGGAAGAGAAGGAGAAAGAGAAAGATGAGGAGGTGTTGGAAGAAGAGGAGTAGGAAAAGGATGAAGAAGAAGAAGAAGAAAGGTGGAAGTAGAGGAAGAGGTAAGATAGGAAGAAAAAGAAAAAGAAGACAAAAAAAGGGAGAAGACGAAGGAGTCTAGAAGGAGAAGCAGAAACACAAAGAGCATGAGGAATATGATAAAAAGAGAGATAAAATAAAACGATTGAAAATAACACTTTAAAAAAAAAAAGGAAGAAAGAGTGAAAATCAAAAACCAAGAAACAAGAAGAAATAAAAGGAAGCAGTCGAAACAAAAATAAGAAAATAAGAAAAAGAAAGAACAAAAAACAACAACACATAGGAAGGACACAAAAAAAAAAAAAACATAATCAGGGAGGGAAGGGGGGGAGGGGGGGCGGAGACATAATCTCTTCTCTACTAAGAAATAACATTTTACAGTTAGTGAACCTTTTTCAAAATTCCTTTGTTGCCCGAGTCGTGAGCTTCGCAAGGGTCATCCTGAGTGCATTCGTAATCACTGGCATCGTCATGTTTGTCATCGGACGCAGCGTGAGCAAAAATATTAATTGTTCGGCCGTTATGTCTTCTTTCTCTCTTTCGTTTTTTTTTTTTTTTTTTTTGAGGGGGGGGTGGGGGGTGTTATTGTTTGTTTTGTTTCACTATGTCAGTGGTTCTTTCTTATATATATATGTGTATATATATATATATATATATATATATATATATATATATATATAATATATATAATGTATATATATATATATATATATATATATGTATATATATATATATATATATATATATATATATATATATATATATATATATATATATATTATATATATAATATATATATATATATATATATATATAATATATGTATATATATATATATATATAATATATATATATATATATATATATAGAGAGAGAGAGAGAGAGAGAGAGAGAGAGAGAGAAGAGAGAGAGAGAGAGAGAGAGAGAGAGAGAGAAGAGAAGAGAGAGACATATGTGTGTATGTGTGTGTGTGTGTGTGTGTGTGCGTTCTTCCTCTCTCTTTATCTTCCTTGGGCGCGACTTCTCTCCTCCTCGACCTCGCGTCCCCCCTTCGCTCCCTCCTTTCACTCGTTATTCATTCTCCTTTTATCGCAATCTGCATAAAACAGTTATACACACGAGAGAAAAAAAAAAATCACCGCATCTGATGACAGCAACACGTGTCGAGCTCTCGGTGAGGAAGGGAGGGAGGGAGAGGGAGAGGGAGGGAGGGAGAGGGAGAGGGAGGGAGGGAAGGAGGGAGAGGGAGAAGAGAGGAAGAGGGAGGGAGAGGGAGGAGAGGGAAGGAGGGAGAGGGAGGGAGAGAGGAGGGAGGGAGGGAGGGAGAGGGAGGGAGAGGGAGGAAGGGAGGGAGGGAGAGGGAGGGAGGGAGGGAGGGAGGGAGAGAGAGAGGAAGAGGGGGGGTGAAGGAGAGAGAGAGATGGGGGGGGTGGGTGGAGACATAGAAGGAGGGAAGGAGGAAGGGAAAGGGATGGAAGGAGAGAGATTAAAAGGAGGAGGGAGGGAGGGAGAGAGAGAGGGGGGGGAGGGAAAGATGGAAAGGGAAAAGGAGGGAGGGAGGAAGGGAAAGGGATGGAAGGAAGGAGATAGAGAGGAAAGAGGAGGGGGGGGGAAGGGAGAGAATGAGAGAAAGAGAGAGAGAGAGAGAGAGAGAGGGAGAGTGCGAGAGCAAAAGCGAAAAAGTGAGAGAGAATGAGAAAGAAAACCAAGAGAGAATGAAAAGAAAAACAAACAGACAGAATAAGAGAAAAAAAAAAAAGAGTGTGAGAAGGAGCGAAAGAAAAAAATATAAAAAGAAAAAATCCTAAAAAAAAAGAAAAAAAAAATAGGAGCCAAAAGAAAGAGAAAGAACATTAAATAGAAAAAAAAATAATAATAAAAAAGGAAAAAGTGTTGGGGAACTCTGCTAACGGTCGAAGGCGAAGGAAGCATACTAAGCGAGTGAAAGTGAAGAGTCCACAGAGAATGAATAAATCACAAATGTATGGCTGTATTCTCGATGGGGGAGGTGGGGGGGAGGGGGGAGGGAGTTCCCAAGGTGGGGAAAGGGGGGGAGGGGGAGGGGGAGGGAGTTACCAAGGGGGGGAGGGAGTTCCAAGGTGGGGAAAGGGGAGGGGGAGGGAGGGGGGAGGGGGGAGGGAGTTCCAAGATGGGGAAAAGGGGGAAAGGGGGGAGGGAGTTCCTAAAGTGGGGAAAGGGGGGAGGGATTTCCTAAAGGGGGGAAAGGGGGGGAGGGGGGGAGGGGAGTTCCCAAGGTGGGGAAAGGGGGGGTGGGGTGTGAAATACGAGTGTATTCTCGATGGGGGAGAGGGGGGGTTCCCGAGGGGGGAAGGGGGGGAGGGAGTTCCCAAGGTGGGGGAGGGTGGGGAAAGGGGGGAGGGGGGGGGTGAAATACGAGAGTCTGACGGTTTGCGGCTTTTGAAGAAGGGAGTTGTAGGAGTACTTCTCGCTGTCGATCGTAAGGGAGATACGACGGTGATGGATGTTCCGTTTTCTGTGTATGTTCTTTCTGTGGTATGTTCCGTTTTCTGTGGTATGTTCCGTTTCTCTTTTCTGTGGTTTGTTCCGTTTCTGTGGTTTGTTCCGTTTTCTGTGGTTTGTTCGTTTTCTGTGGTTTTGTTCCGTTTTCGTATGTTCCGTTTTCTGTGGTATGTTCCGTTTTCTGTGGTTTGTTCCGTTTTCTGTGGTGTTTTCTTGTGGTTTGTTCCGTTTCTGTGGTTTGTTCGTTTTCTGTGGTTGTTCCGTTTTTCTGTGGTATGTTCCGTTTTCTGTGGTTTTCTGTGGTATGTTCCGTTTTCTGTGGTATCTGCCGTTTTCTGTGGTATGTTCCGTTTTCTGCTGTATGTTCCGTTTTCTGTGGTATGTTCCGTTTTCTGTGGTATGTTCCGTTTTCTGTGGTATGTTCCGTTTTCTGCGGTATGTTCCGTTTTCTGTGGTATGTTCCGTTTTCTGTGGTATGTTCGTAATGTTCCGTTTTCTGTGCGTGTGGTATGTTTCGTTTTCTGTGGTATGTTCCGTTTTCTGTGGTATGTTCCGTTTTCTGTTATATGTTCCGTTGTCTGTGGTATGTTCCGTTTTCTGTGGTATGTTCCGTTTTCTGTGGTATGTTCCGTTTTCTGTGGTATGTTCCGTTTTCTGTGGTATGTTCCGTTTTCTGTTATATGTTCCGTTTACTGTGATATGTTTCGTTTTCCGTTGTATGTTCCGTTTTCTGTGGTATGTTCCGTTTTCTGTGATATGTTTCGTTTTCTGTTGTATGTTCCGTTTTCTGTGGTATGCTCCGTTTTCTGTGGTATGTTACGTTTTCTGTGGTATGTTCCGTTTTCTGTGGTATGTTCCGTTTTCTGTGGTATGTTCCGTTTTCTGTAGTATGTTCCGTTTTCTGTGATATGTTTCGTTTTCTGTTGTATGTTCCGTTTTCTGTGGTATGTTCCGTTTTCTGTTGTATGTTCCGTTTTCTGTTAAGTGTTCCGTTTCGTTGTGTATGTTCCGTTTCTGTTAAGTGTTCCGTTTTTCTGTTAATGTGTTTTCTGTTGTGTTCCGTTTTCTGTGGTATGTTCCGTTTTCTGTTAAGTGTTCCGTTTTCTGTTGTTTGTTCCGTTTTCTGTTATATGATCCTGGTTTTTATTCTGTGTTTCGTTTTCTGTTGTATTCTCCGTCGTTTCCCATATTCTCCGTTTTCTGTTGTGACCTTTGGAAGTATTTTCCAAAGTCGAATGAAATGATAAATATGCAGAACGTAATTACATATGTAAATGTATTCCTGACAACCGAGGAATCACAACAGGAGAAAACGGTATTCAGATAAACTTGGTGCGTCTCCGTGCTCCATGTTGCCATACTTGACACACATACGTACACACACACTCGCACGCAAATACACACACATACATAAACAAGTAACGCACACACACACACTGTCACACATAATGGAGTGTATGTATGTGTGTGTGTGTGTGTATGCAAATATATGTGTATATATATACATATATATGAATACACACACACACGAATGTGTGTGTGTGTGTGTGTGTGTGTGTGTGTGTGTGTGTGTGGTGTGGTGTGTGTATATATATATATTATATATATATATATATATATATATATATATATATATATATATATATATATATATATAATATAGTATGAATGTATATATATGCATGTATATATACATACACACACACACATAATATATATACAATATATATACATATATATATATATATATATATATATATAATATATATATATATATATATATATATATACACACAAAATATACATATGTATATGTATATGTATATATATATACATGCACACACACACACACACACACACACACACACACACACACACACACACACACACACACACACACACACACACACACACACACACACACACACACACACACACACATATATATATATATATATATATATATATATATATATATATATATATATATTATTCGTATTCCTATTCCTATTCACAGATAATGTAACTTTATTATCGTACGTCTCGAGACCCACTCCAGTAGCGATATTGTTCGTAATGTTTTGTCCGAATTATTTACACAGTGAATGAAAACCTGCAATTTAAATATACGTGAGTCAACAATGCCAGGCACTTCTAATTCCTGTCATGTCTTTTCATTTAAGTTTTTCGTCATTTTTGTTATGCTTTCATGTTATTTATGCGCATATGTACGCGTATATACATGCATACACACACACGCACACACACCACACACCACACACACCACACACACACACACACACACACACACACACACAACACCACACACACACACACACATACCATTAGGATGCAAAAAATGGCTGCAGTAAACAAGATTAAAACAAGATAATCTTTTATTTTTGTCTTTTAATTTATTTACTTATTCGTTTATTTTACCAATACCATCGCTGTTTAAGCAATATATAAAAATATGCACAGAAACGTGTCTGCATTTAGATAGATGGATGGATGGACAGACAGACAGAAGAATAGATAGATAGATAGACAGACAACATACAGATAGACATAGATAGACAGATAGATAGATATTGATTGTTGATAATTGATGAGACAGAAACTAAAAGTCCCATCGAGACACAACACGGATGGATGTATGAATAAACAAATACACAGATATGCTCTTTAACCCAATCCTAGATTCATAATGACAAGGAGAAGCCAAGAAAGATTTACTTCAAGCAAAACACAGCTAAGACTCGAATTATGAAATATAAATAAATAAACAACACACATTTTACGATCAAAAAATATTTCATTTTGATTCTGGATGACTTGACACTATTGGATTTATAGGAGTGAGAGAGAGGAAGAAAGAAGAGAGAGGAGAGAGAGAGAGAGAGAGGAGAGAGAGAAGAGAGAGAGAGAGAGAGAGAGAGAGAGAGAGAGAGAGAGAGAGAGAGAGAGAGAGAGAGGAGAGAGGAGAGAGAGAGAGGAAGAGAGAGAGAGAGAGAGAGAGAGAGAGAGAGAGAGAGAGAGAGAGAGAGAGAGAGAGAGAGAGAGGGAGAGAGAGAGAGAGAGAGAGAGAGAGAGATGGAGAGAAGGAGGAGAAGGGAGAGAGAGAAAGAGAAAGAGAGATGAGAGATGGCAGATAAGCACCATTACATAAAAATGACGTTCTGGGATATAATCCATCTTCAATAATTGTTTGAGTTGACTGGTTTGCTTTTGGCATGGATATATAGGTAGCATAAGACTTATTATGGATAGTAAGTAATATATATATTATATAAAAACATAATATAATAGATTATATATAATACTAAAAAGTAAATAAGATATGAGTAGATAGGTATATATACGAAAGCAGCAGTATTGTGGAGTGTGTTGTGTGTGTGGGGTGTGTGTGTGTGTGGTGTATGTGTATGTTAATGTAGTGTACTTATGCATGTATAATATACGTTATGAATATATATAATAGTAGGAATTGAAGATAAAATAGGTAGTATATAGGTATATATGTACATATTGTATGTAAAATATATATATATCTAGGGTAGGGTTCATATATAATATATCTATCATCTATTCATCTTAATATAATTCGGATCGAATGAGAGAGCAATGAGGGTATAATAGAAGTATACAGTATCACGTAATGGAGAGTAGATCGATATAGACAATCACAAAATATAGTGACATGTATGGTACATATAGTAATATATATATGAGCACACTATATAGTAAATAATATAACTAGTAAAAATAGTACCTATATGCTATATATATAGTATATACACATGTCTGTATACTATAGTTATAATTAGCATACTATATGAGAGCAATAAAGAATGTATATCTCCCTTCTCATCGTCATGGCCCCCCAATTAACACGCGAACCTTGAAAAGTACCTCCCAAAGCCTGAAAAAATCCTCCCGCATTGTGGCATCGACCATAGGGCCTTCGAGAACTAACAACGATCAGCAGGAGAGAGGTGGTCAGAGGGTAGCATTACCCGAGGGACATTATGAGCAGTCCACGAAGATGTGCAGTCCTATTTTTTTGATTTTTTTTTGATTTGGGTTGGGTATAGCAGAGTGAGATTGAGTAAAAGTGTGATATAAGCGGTTGAGGTAATCTCTGCTCGTTGGGCTTGGGGGTATTTGCAGATCTGGAAGGGAAATGGTAATGAAGACAGAGATAGAGAAGGAGAAGAGATTGATGGATGGATAAGGGTGAGGAATGGATGGATGGATGGGTGGAAGTGGGAATGGAGTGGAGTAGAGCTGGAGTAATGGAAAGGAGAGATGAGAACGCGGTGAAGAGAGAGATGAGGTAGGTAGATAGATGAGTGACTATATATACTAGATGAGAGATATTATAGATAGATGAGAGATAGAATAGATAGATAGATAGATATAGATACGCATAGAATCGAGATAGATAGATAGAATGAGATAGATAGATAGATTGATAGATAGATAGATAGTGATGATAGATAGATAGATTGATTGATATTTTAGATAGATAGATAGATAAGATTAGATTGATGTGATTGATAGATAGATAGGATAGATGGATAGATATTGCAAGTCAATAGGTGCGAAGTACTTTTTTACATAGTCAAACTATATGAATGAGAGAGAGAGATATCTTTTCTAAGATTTAAGGATTTCAGTTTAATTCCATAAGTTACAATGGATATTCTTTGCTGTTGACTACTGTTAAGTTTTTGTTTTTTGGGGGGCGTGCTAAACACCCTGTGTGGCTAAGGAATGGGGGCCCGGGGTGACCATCCACTGGCAAGCGCCGCGGGATAAGGAACGCAGCGTTCACAGTCTAATTGCGTAGAGATCCAAGACACGATGACTCGCTGAGAGGAGAGAGAGAGAGAAGAGACGAGAGAGAGAGAGAGAGAGAGAGAAGAGAGGAGAGAGAGAGAGAGAGAGAGAGAGGAGAGAGAGAGAGAGAGAGAGAGAGAGAGAGTAAGAGAGAGACACAGGGAGCAGAGGATACAGGGACAGGATGGGAATAGGAACAGAGAGCGGGAGGAAAAAAAAGGAGAACAGAAAAAAGAAAACAGAAATAAACCTCGCGGAGCATATACGACAGATCAGAATAGGATAAACCCCCAAAAGGCAGTAGACGGGGAAAAAAGAGGAGAAAAGGAGACCAGTGGAGGGGATAGAAGAAGAAAGAGAAAGAAGACATGAGAGAGGAGAAGAGAGAAGGAGAGAAGAGGGAATAGAGAAGGATATGAGTAAACAGAGGAAGAGAAATGCGCACAATGCGAAAGATATAAGAGGAGTTGCAGAAAGAGAAAGGGAGAACAGTGAGTGATAGTGAGAAAGAGGAGGGTTATGAGAGGAGAGAAGAAGAGGAGACGAGAGAGAGAGTGAGATGAGAGGAGAGAGAGAGGAGAGAGAGGATAACAAAGATCAGGACCAGAGAGAGACAGGACAAAAAGAAAGATGAGAAGCCATCTTCCCCATTCGAATACGTTGTTGTTTCTTATTTTTTATGTGCCAGTTAGGTTACGCACGAATTCAGAAAGCCATAGATACGAAAGCAATGGAATGTGAACTGTCACGCATGGAGTATAACAACAAACAAATATAGTACGGATTGTTCATGATAACGATACAAACGATAAGAGCGTCTACTGTTGTAGCTATTCCGAGAATCATAGCGATGTATCAGAAGAAGATGGTGACAGTCACGTAGGTTTCGGACAACACGAAAAGGGGATTACGATCAGCGAGGTCCTACTACTCAATACAGCATCCTACATCTCTATCCTCTCACGGCGACAGTGCACTTAGCTATCGCTCGAGCTACACGGTCACGAGTCTCATGCTTATCTGGTCTCTCTCTCAGGTACTCGGACGAAGAGGTCAGAGCAATGAGCAAGACCAGACGGATTGTATGGTGCGTCTCAACTCAGAGTCAGATGACAGTTTTCAAAAATTCTGCAATAGTATTCATCGTTTATGGCTTACAAGGTGTCAGTCGATATGGTATATTTCAGTGATTTTTATATGGAGATTTTTTATGATTTTATTACAATCCTTGCGGCTTATAGTTATGTAGTCGGAGTGTGAGTTGAGACTTCCTTCCATCACACAAGCGTGGACTCATTCGAGAGGACTTTGTGAGAAGAATGACCGCACTAATAATAGAGATGAAATGAATAAGGAATCACGTAACGATAACAAATAG
>NW_020872907.1:281305-288805 GCF_003789085.1 Penaeus vannamei
TATGAAGTAGAACGAAAAGAATTTTTCATTTTGTTGCAAACATTTTTTTTAAGTGAATGCATTAAAGTGATTAAAGATTATTTGAACAAATAGCCTTGTATAGTTAGGTAAATATTGGTTTAACATTTAAAAATAAATGTTAAACAAAAAATGCATTGGAAATATTCTCATTTTTCCCTTTATCTGGTGATAATTTATCAAAGTATGTGAGACTAAAATACAGCTTATAATTTTCAAATGATTTCGCGCAACGTGTCCGCAACATGTTTCGTTTATCGTTATCTGCGTTACAGCTTTCCTCGCTGTGAGATTGGCATTCAAATGTGTTTGCTGTGTGCGTTGTTCATCAATTGCCGTTTAGTGTTCTTGCTGCATAATCTTAGAAAAATTAGTGTCGAGTTAAATGTATGAACAGTCTACATGGCTGCGTACCAATGACCTCATTAATCAAATGTGCGCACTACGAAGCGTTTTGTCATGCAAACCTATTTACAGAATATTCTCACATTCATTGGTAATGTAATGTAAGAGAACACATGAAACGTGGCTGTTTTACTTCATAGCACTTTATCATCTTCTTTTTCCCTGATAGCTGCTGGTTTCATCTTAGCCTGAGGACTGCCTGAAAGTGACTTGCATTTACTTATATGCTGCGACTCATGCAATGGTTTCACAGTCACGCCCTTCACGAGTGAAGTCCATGACCATAAATGTGCTAGAAAATAATTCAGATGATAAAAATATATCTTTATATTTTGAAAAAGACTCTATCTATCTATATTTTGTACTGAATACTAACTGACATTAGGCCTTTTTATAATAAGATTACATTTGTAATCTTTGCTTTATTTTGAAATAAAGAAATCTCTAATACATTCCTTCACAATGACGATGTGAAATTGCATTTAAAATGCAATATCCATGCCCCATATTTTCTTTTTTAATTTCATTGGCTAGTGTAATTGCGCACTACCGTTACTGTGTAACCTTGGATATAAAAAATCATAATCTTTAAAAATATCGCAGTTGAAATAATGTAGATTATGAGTGACACCAAAAACAATCTAAGTTATTATGTTGATAATGGGAAAGAACCATTGATTCAGTCCATTCCTGCCGAAGTAATATCGCGAACATTTAAAACTTCAAAATGTTTTGTCGAATTACTGGAACATGAGCCATCGCATATATAAGAAAATGAAGTAGAACCTAAACACGGAATTTTTACCTCCCTAAAAATAACAAATAACCATAGATCCATCCCTCGTAGTGCATTTTCGCCAAATTTTCTTACTCGCGAATTTTCCCAGCTGAGTTGAAAGAGACATGGCGACTATGTAGTTTAGGAAAGCAAGAATCATTAACTCGCGCCGGGATTATTTAGCTTTAATTAAGACTCATCCAGGCTCTATTTTTTAAGATACAGTCGAGCAGCGGAAGTTGATGAGTTCACCAGAAGAGAGCCCAGAGACGAGTGGGGCCGGGGGAGGCACCAGGTAATCATGGGACTGGGGTCTCTGTCTGGGGTCTGTCTGGGGTCTTCACCTGTGTTGTTGTACGAGTCGTGTTCCATTATGACCCATTTCATGTGTCCTTGTAATCTGTAAGGCCTGCTCTACGTGGTTCAGGTGAGCGAGCCTTTGGTTGAGTGAAGAGAGTGTGATAACCCGGGTGTCTCGGTGGCGGATGAAACCCGACCTTATTTTCTGTGTTTTGAGAAGAAAACCCTCGGTTTGTAAAGAATTCGATGTGTTTGAAGTTTGAGGAATCATTGGTGAGATAAGGTTCTAGCAAGGAAGAGTGTCAGCTGGTTGTTACAGAGACGACAGAAGAAATTTCGGTTTTATGTCAGTGGACACTGCATCATTTATGTATCTACTTCACTACTTCCTTTTTGTACAGTTGTAAATGTTCTCATACACATATTAAAAAAAAAGAAATGGTTAAACACAACAATGACCCAAAGTGGCTGTCAAAACAAGACTTTTCTCCTAATTATGGTAACAAAAGCTTTTGTAACTTCTGATTTATGATTGAAGACCTAAAATCTTACGTCCAGCCCATTGGTGTTCCAGAGTAAAGTGATTACTGTAGCAGGTGTGCTTATTAATACCCCAACAAAGGCTGACAGATCATTTGTAAAGGCAAGGTAGAGCATGGATGTGTTTTTTTAAACTCTTTGATTAAATACGTGGTTACTGTTCAGGTTTTACTGAGCCAGCTTGTATGTAAGGAGTTGGCCTTTGTCAGCGTGGGTGTGGCAACAAGTGTGAGAGACTGCGGTAGTTAATGGGGATGAGGGTACATTTTTGTAATATTTTCCTATTTCTCCTGTATATGTGCTAGTTTAACTGTAAATTTCCTAAATAGACGTTGGTAGATATGCATTTGCAAATTGGTTCTCTCATATTTATTTGTTTGTGCAAATGGAGACAAGAAATAAATGAATAGGAAAATTACATTAGATTTACCTTTCTTTTATTTTGGAATATTAAATTTTTGTGTTATTCTGTTGAGGAAAAGTATTTCAGTACGATTTCAGTTTTGGTATTGAGAGATTAATGATTCTATTACCCTGAATTTGTATGGCACAGACGAGTTGTAGCAAATTTAAGTTGAGAAAGTTATTAAAATTGGTACATGAATAAAGTGACCTTCATGATTGTCAGTGTCAGGAATTGATAAATTGACACGTTTTATTTATGACATTTCCTTGACAGATTGTGTAATAAAGTTATAGAAATGTACACTTGTTTAGAAAAGAACCATCTTTCAATTATAATAATTTGTGCCTTGACATTTAATATGTCAGTAAAGGATGACCAGTGAAAACTACCCTTAAATAAGTAGGCCAGTAAGAAGCAAAGACTTTCAGGTTGCTTACTACAGCAGAACCATTTGAGAGAGTTCAGAGCTAGATATCGTATCATTAAAACATGTATATAGTATATACAATTATATTAATTTATGTATGGGATATATATTGACGATATGGGATGCATGTTGATGATACAGCCTTGTGGTTTATTATCAGATCAGAAACTAGAACAAGCCTTACCAAAATATACATGTTGGATTTGTTGACCTTATAACCACAGCACTGTAAGGGACTTGGGCAACTGTGATTGCCATGTTCACAGTGTGCCACGTGAGTAAACATATTGCAACTAAATTGCATAGTGTGCATTTTCGTATTATATTATATATTCTCATCCGCCAGGCCTTTGGGATTGAGGGAGGGAAATAGGGATACCAACTCAAAAACAGAATGATTGTGCAGAAAATGAACAAACGCCACATTTTTTACAAACCACATTAAGCAACTTGAGGCATTCTGAATCTGGTATGTAAAATTCTTGTTGACATAAAGGAAAAATTTGCCCTAAATATTTGAAAAGAGGAAAAGCTGTTAACATCCACTTTCTGTTACCATGATGATGGTCATTGTATTTACCATTTGTAGATCTCTTAGGTGATTATCATTATCAGGTGTAGAATATAGAATATAGAGTCAAATTTTATTACTGATTATCAAATGTGATTCAGCTCTGCAAGTGAACTTGCTGCCCATATCTCTGCAGAAATAATAAATCTGACTAGGACTTATCTTTGATCACATATGCCAGTATTAATGCAATCAGTGGTTCATGAAAAACCCTATTATGAAGTTATAAAAAGGAAACTACGAGATGTATTGCTGGAATTAGAAGTTAAATATTATTATAGAGGATCCCTGTCATTAAATGTTAATATGGACCAGCAAATGCAAGAGAATAATGATTTGACAAATACATTTCATTCTATATTTTAAAATGGTGTATATATTATAAATAGGTGTGGTGTGATTTGCTGATGCATGAAGTCTGTAGGTATTTTCTCAACATATTACTTAAATGAGTAATACCTATATGTCTTAACCCACTAGCGACGGTACATTTTCAAGCCGTAACTTGTTTTCTGGGTGGCTTCAAAATTGCCTTGTGTGCAAGTCCAGGAACCTGCCCACGCATCGCACCTGTGGGATGCCCGGTAATGTTTATTTTTACGGATGTCTCATTTGTGTGACACCTGTCATAAGTGGGTTAAGGAATAGTTAATATGAAAGAAAAATGCCAATATCAGAAATAATGAAACATTAGGTAATTATTACTCACAATATATGAGTTTGGAGGTGTGACCATTGGTGTGTGGGTGACGCGACAAGAACAAGATTTGGACTTTGCATGAGTAGATGAAAGAGGAGGATCACCTTTTATATCTCGGCAGATTTCTTGTGAAGGAAGCAGGATCGTCATGTATTTCATGTTTGTTATGAGTGAAACTGAAATAACAATGTAACCACAATATATCAGTGATGAAAGAGGGAAATGACAGATAATGGAGATTCCCTGTATTAAGTATTGATCATGGTAGGGCCTAGCCAGCTATACGAGTACTCCTTAGGAGGCAGATGACCACCTATATATCCAAGCTGTTGGCACGGCATATGATTTTAAAGAGTCAGTCAATCCTATGTATTCATATAGAACATACCATTAGGCCCTGTCCACACAGGCGAGGTTTGCTTGGTGTGACGTCAGAAATGGAAGAACAGCAAGCAAATCTTCGTATAGGTTTCCCCTAATGTTCAGCGAATATCGATGACTTGCCTCTTGCTTGTCAAAGTTTGGTGATTGGTGTGTTATGAATTTGCTGCCAGATGCACAAACTGACACTGTATGGCAGTACTCATGAGCTGTCAGTTCTCATGTCCCACCATCAATCAGTTGGTTTCTATATTTTGAGAAATGTCAAGCCAAGGTGGAATTACGGTCCATGTCGTCTTACACCACTCAGTCCTGTTTGTTACTGGCAGGCTTAGACTCTCCAACTAATGTCATTTGGACACCATTATAAATGCTTATGACAGCCTTATTCCGCAGAGAGGCAAATTTTACTGAGCAAAGTACGTTCATGTGGACAAGGCCTTTGTTTATTTTTAACTATTGTCTGATATTGTTTGTCAATAGTTATAGACAATAAGTCTGTAGCAGGTAATATCAACAATTACAGTTTGTGTTATTGTTAAATTCACACTTTTCTGCTTTTCCTCTCTTCCTCCAGATGGCATGACAATAGAAAATTTTGAATACTAAATTGGGGAAAAATCATGGAGCAATAAATAACATGTAGTTACACATGTAACCACAGGTATAACTAATTTGCCCCATTAACTAGTTGTTAGTTTGCAAAGCAGTGGCTTGAGTCCATTGTTGTCACAACTGTGTTTGCAATGTGGGGGACTTACAGATTGATTTGGCTGCTCTAGATTTTGTCTGTTGCTTCTGATATTTATTTGAGAATGGTCCCTAAAACTGAGGTATGAGTGCATCATGTAAGGAAAATACTTTTGAATTCATTAATGCATATATTACTTGTATAAATTAATACAATACAGGAATTTTACCTGTTTTTCTAGATTTTTTTTTTTTTTTTTTTTTAATATTGGTTTTATACCTAATATAAAGCTATTTACAATAGAATAGTAAATACAGAATGTAAGGCAAACTTTTCATTTTTTTAAACACTGATAAGGAATTTATGAAACCACTATTGAATATTGAATTTATGGGGGTGCCTATGTAGGGGGCATTTAATTTTTTTTTTTTTTCATGTGCGCGGGTGATCCTTTGTCCAAGAGGATTATGAATTATGTCAGAAAAAAAATGTGAATTAACATCAATGAATTCCTATGACAACTATGTTAGCTTTTTGGAAAATTTGATTTAGTTTCCATAGAAAAGAAATGTAAAAAAAGAAAAAAAAAATTTTTTTTTTACTCTTTATTTTCAAAAATTCATATAAAAAGCGAAAAAGAATTTTAAAAATCTGATGTGTAGTTGTCTGCACATTTTTGAGAGGTTAAAAACTCTGTGACAAGGGATCAACTGAAGCTCATGAAATGAAAAAATTGAAAAAGAAGCAAACAAAAAGTTGGATATTCAAAGTTCATTTTTGTATCTTTTTCATATTTGAATCTTTACCATTTCATTACTACAGAAACTATCATTTCTCTTTCAAATGGACTTTGTTGCATAAAGATATCATTAGTCTCCAAGTTATAGAAACAAACCCACAAATGACTCCTCAAAAGGGGCAAATCCAGACCCAAGATAACATGACCATTATATAAAATCGGTTGTTTCCTGTTTTATATCTCTTTTATTAATGTTTCCGTGTGTATACATTTGTGTACATATTTGTAGGCCTGTCTTAGGAGTTTACATGAGTGAATTGTTATACACTGTCTTTATATTTAATTTTTTTTGTAAAATATCTTTATAATGACATAATATTTAAATGATTTTTTAATTTCAAATGAAAGTGCAAACCTGAAATTATTGCAGTCAGAAAAGTCTAAAGCGGTGGCGACGCTTGCAACTCTTGTCAGCTGGGTCCCTCCGAGATGGCCATTGATATGGGTGAGAACCCATCCTGTGTAAATATCTATTTGTTGCGAATTTATTTTTAGAGATTCAGACTTGTAACTGCTCATGTATTAGCATCGAACCCTAAACATACTTGTATGTTGAATATGTCAAAATCAAATTATATCTACTTTACTTTATAGGAAAAAAAAATTGAAAAGTTACACAATGATTTTTTATTTTTCTTGTGTTTTTCATATTTTAACTCTTACACTTTTAGAAGAAACTGTTATAATAAGACACTTTCATCTTCCTGTGATCCAGTTTGATAAGTAATTTTATAATACAATGCATCATATTCGCTTTTGTAAACCTAGAGTGCGGAAGGGTGAAAATCGCTGACACAGCGGCAATGAGACTCGGGGTTCTGGCTTTGCACTACCTAAATTTTTTGTTGCTGGAGTTTATATTCACACAGGTAATTCTACACTCGTATATGAATACGAAACTGACCATAACTCATTTTCGACCACTCGGACCAAAAATCCCCAACTGGCCAAAATCACCACCAGGGACAATCCCCATAAGTACTGATTTTGCTTGGGGTATATCTTTGTTAGTCTCTTGCCTTAAGCTGCAGTACCAACTGCCATGGAGTATTGGGATCAGTTGACTAGAATTTTGTCTCCTTCCATTGCAATATAAGGCCATCACCCCAAGATACATGATGAACCTTGTATTCCTCTTTTTCTGGAACATGTTCTCAAGGGATTAAGATATAACAAATAATAATGCTTGAAAGACTAAAGGCATTGTATCATTAACATTTTCAGCCAATATTTGATATACACACCAACTGTTTTTAGGTCATGGAACGTCTTTATGGGCTGTAAAACGAAAAATTCTTAAATTACTCTAATTAATTTATTATGCAGATGATACAGCAACCCACTAATTAATGTGTATAATTCTTGATTTTGATTAATATTAATTTATGATGTATTTGCAGAGGAGTACAGTATCTGTAACATATTAACTGTATCATATTATGTTATTTTTTAATATTTCAGGAGTAATAGTCTTGGGCATGAAG
>NW_020872907.1:302911-305411 GCF_003789085.1 Penaeus vannamei
GCCCACACCTGCTTCAATGTTCTACTCCTACCTGAATATTCTAGTAAAGAAAAACTCAAGGATCGCCTCTATAAAGCCATCAAGTACTCTCAGGGCTTTGGTATGCTCTGAGTTATCTGCAGGTAAGGCTTTTCAGCAGACCACAGCATCAGAATGTGACTTAGATTTAGCAGTGTGATTGTATATGTTTTATGGCCTGAAGAATATGTCCTGCATTATCTTACAGTGTCGTATTAAAAAGCAGAAGAAATTTTTGTCAGTCAATTTCTTTTTCTCTTTCTGTAAACAGATTCAGGTAAGCTTGTGGCCTTGAGAAAATGTAGCGAGTTAAAGTGAGACATCGTGGGCTATCTGCAGTGCCTGGGCTATGGAAGACCAGCAATTGGAGTGTTGTTGGTCTCTTTACTTGCTACTTAAAAAAAAATGTTATCCTAATTGGCTTCAATCTGTAGATGTAATTTTGATAATAGTCTTCACAAATTTTCTTTCTGTAGGCAGATATTCATTATTCAAAGATGTTTTCTCTTTTAATCATCATCAGAAGGCTTTCCTCATCAAAAGTCTCAAATCTTGTGTACAGTATTAGATTTTTAGGGTCCCAGAAAATTGGATTTCTAATTATTCATATCATAAAAGCTTCATCATATTGTAATGGATAGACTTGAAGAAACTTTTAGAATGCCCAGTTCTGTTTACTGGTCTTGTACTAATTTCAGAGTTTCAGACTGTTTTCCCAATTGAAAAATTTATGTAGAAAATTTGGTCAATATTTTATCATAGTACCTGTTAAAAAAGCTAAATTTTTATTTAAAAGAAATGAATACAAATGAGATATCAATTCTTCAAGTTAAGTTAAAAAATCACCATATGAATTTTATTTAACTTTTAATCATTCACAAAATCAAACAAGCTGGATATTTGGGTATACTTCAAACCAGCTCCCATTAAATCAGTGCATCAAACGATCATATGATACACATTTTTAAAAAGCCTTACTTCATGCTGTTGCTTTTCTTTAAAATCTGTCAAGTGCTGTCTGTGAGAAGATTGATGCTGTGTGACACAAGGTTAGATACTATATCAGTGTAAACAAACAAAATAGGAAAAGAAAAGAAAACACAACTTGGAAACATTCAAATGCATCTCAATATTTTAGTATTTTTGTATGATTGGTTGAATGCATCTATGTTACAGCTATCAGATATATTGAAAGCGAAGCAGAGTCAAGAAAGGTAACACACACCCAGAGAGGTTGACATCCCACGCAGCATTTTGTTTGGCTGTCAAAGGTTTATACATTTTGTATGTGATACTTCATTGATAAGTGTAAATAAAGAAAATGATATTGAAACTTGCTTCTTACTTTTGCCTTAATTGATTATATTATATTTGATAAATGTAAGCATTTTTTAGTTAGCCTGAATTTCAAAGTTTCCTATCTGTTCAAATCATATTTTAATTTAATTTTTGATGGCTTGAATGTAATGATGTTTTTTATTTTAAAAATTGTGTATTTAGGCTGTCTGTTCAAATCATAATTTGTTATTTTTAATGGCTTGCTATAGATGAAGATACCTTGTAAAATGAGTCAAATAATTTATTATGCAATAGTTCATAAGAACATGGACAGAACACTTGCCTATGCCTTAAATTGAAAGATCATTTTCATTGACTCATTTCACATTCTAGGGATTGATCGAGCTAGTACCAATTCCAATAGCAAGTTAAAGATGTTTCCAGATTAACATATTAGTGTTTGAGTTTCTAATGCTTATATTGTATATACATGCTGTTGAACAATGCCTGTTAACAAAATACACCTTCAGACCTGTGATAGACAGGAATCCAGAAACCATTAAATTCTTTTTCTTTTCAGTTCATAGTTTTGGTTGATCCATGGATTGTCAAATGTTTTCAACATTTCTATTTTATTACATTTACATTCCTTAAATAAATTGCAAGCTCAGCCTAATAATCCAAGCTTAGTTTTAGCTGTTATTTATACTAATGCCTAAAAGACTCGAGTCTCTTTATCTTTTGTACATGTTCTCTGCAAAGAAACAACTATTTTGAAAAGCACATGGCAAAGGGACACCTCTCTGATCCTTAGAAAAAATACTGTTCAAGTACTAGTAGACAGATATATTAATGGAAAAGAAATATAGACTTACAAAAAGAATAGAAATCAGGATTAGAAGGACTTTTTCCTCATCAGACTTAAGCCAAACAAGTGACTTAGTAAATGAAAATTCAGACTGAAATCCTGACAAACTCTAATAGTCCAATTATGAAAATGACCATGATGAAAAAAGATGAAGTAGAATAAATTACTAGCTTGCTAAAAGTACCATTGAAGACCAAATTATGTAGACGGTTTTTAAAGAAAACTATGGCGAATAAAGTGAATATCAAATGAATATGTCGAAAAATGAGCTTGAGGAAATAAAGAAAATACAGAATTGAAGCACTTAGAAAAGGTCAGAGGCACGGGATAAAAGGA
>NW_020872907.1:310411-320411 GCF_003789085.1 Penaeus vannamei
ATTTATACGGGTCGGAATAAAAAGCTATGACCGGCGCGACTCGTTCTTCTATGCGGGCGAATGATAACGTCTCCATTTGCCCTCGGCCGCGATGGCTGGCTCGGGACGCTCTAATGCGGATAAAAACTGCCTTTTTATGGGTCACTTACCCGCATCCGCGCCGTTAAACGAGTCTTACCATCGAGGCCTTTTTGATACGTCGGGGGAGAGGGCTAGAATTATGCCCGAGATTTTAATTTTTTTTCTCAAGAAGATGCGCACTTGACAAGTTGACGGGTTGACAAGTTTTGTGACAGCTGATGACAGATTGAAAGGTTGGCGATGACGAGTGTTTGCTCATTTGTTAATTTTTCTTTGTGATTTATTGTTTATTTGCTTATTTAATTAGGGACATACTATTTCCGATTATTTACTGATCACTCTTCATTGTTGTTTACTATCTATTATGTAATTTGTCTATAAGTTATCTAATTATTTTTCTCTAACTCTTATTCATTTTGTTAATCAGTGTTTTTACATTTGTTTCATCTACTTAACGGTAATTGCATATTTTGGTAATTCCATCTTTCTTGTGCATCTAACTAACTTTATTAGCGTACTACCTCTTTTCTTATTTTTTTTTTCTGAATATTTTCTATCTCTCTTATCCAGTTCTAAACAACTTTTAAATCCATAAATTTAAATCAATTCGTTTTCCTTGCATCGCCCGTAACACCTATGGCCATTCCTAGCGGGATAGCCTATGCATACCGATAACTATAAGCTTATTACAGTAAACTGGCAAGAAAAGTGAAGAGAAAAGATGGAAAGGGAGGGGGAGGGGAGGGATGGGGATGGGGAGAGGAAGGGGGAACGGGGAAGGGGAAAATGGGAGAGGGAGAATGAGGGGGAGAAAAGGGAGGGGGAGGGTGAGAGAGAGAGAGAGAGAGGGTGAGGGTGAGGGAGAGAGAGAGAGGAGAGAGGAGGAAGAGAGGAGAGAAGAGAGAGAGAGAGAGAGAGAGAGAGAGAGAGAGAGAGAGAAGAGAGAGACGAAGAGAGAGAGAAGAGAGAGAAGGAAGAGAGAGAGAGAGAGGAAAGAGAGAGGAGAGGAAGAGAGAGAGAGAGAGAGAATAGAGAGAAGAGAGAGAGAGAGAGAGAGAGAGAGAGAGAGGAGAGAGAAGGAGAGAGAGAGAGAGAGAGAGAGAGAGAGAGAGAGAGAGAGAGAGAGAGAGAGAGAGAAGAGAGGAGAGAGAGAATGAAAAGGAAAAGGAAAGAGAGAGAATGAAAAGGAAAGAGAACGAGAAAAGGTAGAAGAAAGAGAAAATTATGAGAAAAAGAAAAAACAAAGAGATCGACGAAATGAATAAAAATAAAAAGATATAGAAATAGAGAAAAAAAGAATAAAAATAGAAAAAAAGCGAAAGAGAAAAAGCAAGAGAAGGAGAGCGCGCGCAAACATCAAACCGCCCTGCAGACCGCCCTCGAGAAACAATCAGTGTCTCCTCGCGGCCGCCCTTCTTCCGAGACTTTTACCGCCCACAAAGACGTTCGAAGTTGAACAATGCCACAATATGCATACAATGCGCCTCTTCCCACGTGCACGCCGGGACTCTCTCTCCCCGTGCGAGGCTTTCTTTTTTTTCTTTTTTTTTAACGCTCTGAACTAATCACGGAAACAGACCCGCCGCCCAATTACAAACAAAAGCTCTTTCAACCATGAGCAGCGGTGGGAGCACTAAATCCCCCATCCCCCCCTCACCCCATTCCCCAAATTCGCTAATTCTTCATCCTCTCTCCTCCTTCTGTTTTCCTTTATTTTCATGGTTCTTCTTTTCTACTTTTCTTTCTTTTCTTTCTTTCTCTCTCTCTCTCTCTTCTTTCGCTTTCTTTTTCGCTCACTCTCACTCGCTACTCTCTGTACTCTCGTCTCTCTCTTCTTCAATCCTCATAACCCCACCTTCAAACCCTCCCCTTACCAACTCCCCCAATAAAGACCCCACCGCGACCTACTACTCCCCCCTCTCAACCCCTTTATCTCCCTTTCTCCTCCTCCTCCCTCTCCTCCCCTTTAAAACCCCCCCTCTCAATTTCCCCTTTCCCTATCCCTCCCTCTCTCTACCCTTTAACCATCACCTTCCCCCTCTCCTCCTCTCTCCCCTTTCACCACTCCCCCCTCCCCCCCCCAACTTCCCTTGTCCACAGCTCCTGGGACACCCCAATCAAAACGTAATTAATCGCGCGGTGTAATCCAAGCGAGGACCAGCGCAAAATAATCGATAAGACCTTACCTACCGTTCGGAGTCCCTCCCTCCCTCCCTTACACTCCCTCCCTTTCTCCTGCGCCTCCTTTCCTACTCTCTAAATCTCCTCAAAGTTCCAATTCCTTGGTCGCAGAGCCAGACTAAACTATAGGCTTGATTTAGCACGTAGGACAGTATACCCTTTTCACTTCTCACTCTTATCTATTCACTTACCTATCTCCCATCTTCTCTTCCTACTCGCTCCTATATCCCCTATCTCTCATTCTATTATCCATTTTTTATCTCACTCTTTCTCCCTCTATATCTCCTTATTTACCCTTAATTTCCACCTCCTCTACCTCTACCCTCTCCTTCCTTACCAATATCGCTATATATTATACTATATACATACCCCGTATTCACCCCTTTCTCATTCTTTCTCTTTACTCTGGAACGTTGTAAACGATTACCAATAACCATATAGTGGTGCAAGGTATCAAATTTCCTCCCACGTATCATACCCTATTGGCTATCCCAGCGAGGGGATAAAGCGTATGGGGAGAGGGGGGGGTAAGGGAGGAGAGGGATGAATAATAGCAGAGCAAATGGCGATTAGAGGAAAGGGGGAATGGGAGAGGGAGTGGTTAAAGGAGAGGGGGAGAGAGAAGGGAAAGGCGAGGGTGAAGTGGAGGGGATAAGAACACGAGTGGGTGATTAAATGTGGTGAGTGAGAATACGAGAGAAGAGATGGGAGGATGATAACTAACGGAGTTGAATAAAGGGGAATTGGGGGGAAATGGGAGAAAAGTGCTAGAGGGAGGAAAGAAGAAAAGGACGTACAGAAAGAAAGAAAGAGAGGAGAAAGAAGGGGGGAGGAGAATAAGTAGATCAAAACAAGCAAACAGCGTGGGGAAAACAGGGAAATAAAAAAAAGGAAAATTGGATAATGAGGAAGTTAAGCTACTAACATAGGCTGCGAGGATAGAGGGAGAGGGAAGGGGGGGGGGGGAGGTGGACGTAAAACAAAACAAGCGAGAGAAATGAAGAAACACATAAAACAAAACACTTAAAAGAAACAGAGAAACGAGAGAAGTTAAATGTAAGAAAAGAATACTTCTCGGTGGATGGGCAAGTAAGGATGGGGAAGAGGTAAGCAGAGACAGAAGATAGGATAAAGATAGGAAGAAAGGGAGAGAAAACTGAAAAAGGGGAAAAGAATGAAGAGATGCGAAATGGGGAAGGGAACAAAGACAGCCGTCTCCCTATGGTTTAAACTTTATAGGGAGGGGAGAGTTGGAATAAAGCTCGGTCCAGGAGGAAACGGCGCATCGTTTAGGGCGAAGCAGGGGAAGGGAGAACAGGGATGAAGAGGGAGAGGAGAGAGGATAAGGTAGAGGGGAGGGACAAGGGGGAGGGAAAGGGAAAGAGGAGGGAGGGGAGGGGAGGGAGGGAAAGGGGAACTCCGGTGAGGGGGAGAGGGAAGGGAGACACGAGCAAGGGAAGGACTTATGAGTCATAGTAAAGCCCAAAGGGCGAGGAGCAGGAGGGAAGGGCGGTGGGCGTGAGGGGCGGGAGCGCACCCCAGATATTTGCACAAAAAGAAATCTGATTTGGCAGCCGGCCATGCCATTTCCGCAAAATCCGCGCCTTCGTCAGCGCGAAATCTGACGCGGCTCGCGGGCGGCGTGTCAGATCCCCTGAAGCAAACCCGGTCATAGTTTATTCGAATCGCACGTGTAGTGCGTATTTCGGATTTCGGACGCACAGGCCGCTCGGCCCTCTGACGCTCCACGTTGAATTCATTTTTGAACCGATATATTAGTAGCCGGCAATGTTGCCGGCGAACATGTGTTTCGCAAGCAGCTGGGGCGAGAGGGCCGTTTGTGGGTCCGCGAGGATAAAAAGGGATCGAGGTACAACGATGGGGGGTGGGGGGAGCGATGTAGGCGTGAGGGGAGGGGATGTGGCAAGATAATGGGGGAAGGGGGGTCGACGGGAGGGGGAGGGGGAGGGACGGAGCAGAGACCCGTTCGTGCTTCGATTTGTTATGGATAAACACGTTGTTATGTAGTGGTCCCTGATGGCTAATAACAACGGGGGATTAATATATACTATAGATGTACGCGCAAATACATACACGTTTAGGCACACATATCATGGCTGCGGGTGTCTCGGAGGACAACCTATGCCGACGTCTGTAAAGTAGTGTACGCATAACAATTGCCACGGTGTAAAACCCACCTAATCTCCAATTCACGCGCCATTTATTCTGAGCTTCTAATAGACATGGCTTTATATTTATCCAACTCTATCTCTTTTGACGCCTTCCCTTCATCTTCCTTTCTATCCCTTTAGTCACATCTCCCTTCCCTTCCATACCATATATACCGCTCTTTTCATATTCTTTCCCTTCTTTCCTTTCCTTCTCTTCCCCGAATCACTAATCCCCAATCGAGAAGATCGTATAGTTCTTGAGCCTATATGAGTCCTGAGCAAATGACACACATCCACACACCCAAAACTCAATCCATCTCGACAATCACACAACACACACCACATCTAATCACACACTACATCAACGACCGTTCATTACACCACCCCACAACACACCACACCCACACACACACACCCATTATATCCACCTACCCCTTCATTTACCTACCAGGAACAATTACGGGCTCGAGATCGTAACGACGCGAAAAAAATAAACATTGAACCCCAATGAACCTAGGACCGTCTGTCCTTGTCAAATCGGTAGCGATAATTCCCGTTAATTTTGATAAGCACATGCATATCACAACCCTGATGGCCGAACGTCTTCTACGCTCAATCGGCCCTGGTGACTCCTCTATTATGTAAAGAGAAGGGTCTGGCAGGGATACTGGATCTTCCGTGTACAGGTGATCGCCTCTAGAAGAATTGCTTATATGAAATTGAGTTTTTTTTCATTTACATATTTTCCTTCAGTACTTGCTAATATAGTTGTGAATACGTAAAATAGAAAATGTGTTATGAATATCAATTCTCCCTCTCTCTTCCTCTCTCAAAATCTTCTCGTCATCTCTCTCTACTGGGAAATTAATTGTTCATAATAATAAGTTAGAAACAACTTAAAACCATATAACGACATAAGTATTTTATCTCCTCTTTTCTCTAACTCTCTCTGTACTTTCCCTTTCGTCCTTGGCTTCTCTATCGAAATGTAACTTATTCCTCTACTTACTTAGTATGTCTTATATTATTATGTCCGTTATCCACATATATAATATTAAATTTTCATAACGGTATACATTGACAAACGATTAGGCTATATCATAACTAAATAATTAAACATAGATTTATGTATTATCGATCCATTTATATTTCACCTTTTTATATAAATACGTGTGTGTGTGTGTGTGTGTGGTGTGTCAGTTGTCATAGTTATGTCAGCATCATGATAACTGGGTTTGTCTACGTGTGGTGTGTGTGTGTTGTGTGTGGTGTTTTTCGCGCTAGCTGTGTTATATATGTTCATGTATATTGTATCATATTACCTCTTATCCTTACATTAAAGACATCTAAACGCATATGAATATATTTAAATACACATAGAATTAAATATATTCTATTCTCATATTATTAATAGTGCCATTAATTTATTATTGTCGTTATTTACTCACGTTGTAGACTCAGCGTGCACTTAAGTATCGTAACAGGGTATCACGATAAATACCACCGACCCATGTCATTCCACACAATATTGTAAACTTGCTTTCACTTGCTTTCCACACGGCTACCCCCCGATCACACGTCCGACAAGGGTTGGGCCAAACCATCGCCGCAAAGGTCAAGTAGTAATCCGACATAAAGTGACACGGAAGCCTCTAAACTGATGCTATTCCCACACATATCTATGAAGCTTTTGACCGGGCGTCCATTTATGAGATCGCTTGCTTTCTCCTCCTTACCACACAGCAAATAACCGTAATTCCTCTTTCGCAAATAGCCTACAAAACACAGTCATCCACGACGCTGGACAATGCCCGCGTCCACCCTAACTTTTATCCCCTCGAGCCACACACAAGACCGTCTGGCGATCATTCTATTCGTTTCTCTTCCCTTTCCTTTCTAGGCTCTATTCTGTTATCTTCCTTTTCCTTTCTAAGCTCTATTCTATTATCTTCCTTTTCCCTTCTAAGCTCTATTCTATCTATTTCTTTTCTAAGTTCTGTTTTCGATTTCCAAGACCCCCTTCCTCCTAAAAAAGAGAAAAAAAACAAATCCATTAAATTTAGGTCTGAAACACGCCGGGGGAAGTCAATACGCATGCTTTAGAAAACGCATTTAACATATTCGATGATGCCACAGTCAACAGGCAATACGAAAAAAAAAAAAAAAAAAAAAAAAAAAAAAAAAAAAAAAAAAAAAAAAAATATTATATATATATATATAATATATATATATATATATATATATATATATATATATATATATATATATATATTGAATTTCTTTGTTCTAATCCCATGATTAAATGACTGCCACATCAAATAATTCCAGACATAATCGCCCATTTGATTAATGGCTGCCCAAGCCAGATCAATTACACATTTCCCTAACCGCATGACCGCGCGCTCCACCGACCAGGATTAGTTAGCTAGAAACTCCTTATTGTTACAGACACTGCCCATCCGCGGTCATTCCGAGTCTAAGAAGCAGGTTTTACCAACGATTTTGCGGTGAGAGAGATGGTAACTATGAAGCGTTTTAATTGTGCAGTGTGTATATTCAAATCTTCCATGCACATCATTATTGCGACAAATAACGTGATGAGAAATACGTGTAGATGTTTATATGTCTATTTTTATACACACACCTGTACCAGTAAATGTTATTACGCGGTCCCGTGTGTTCATACATATACACAATGGGACAGACAGAAAGCCTAGACAGACAAGCACACACGCAGTTTCAGCTATATCCCCTCCTAATTTTCAAAAGAAAATAATGTATAAGTTAGCTCACGTATAACCATAAAAACACAGTGGTAAGAAAAAGTAAGTGCGAGGGAATGAAGTTAATCACAAAACAAGAGAATGAATGAAGTTGAGGGGGAAGTGGTAGAGGAGGAGGAGGAGGAGGAGAGGAAGTGGAGGAAGAGGAGGATATGAAAGAGGGATAAGAGGACGACGACGAGGAGGACGAGAAGGAGGACACGAATAGAGTACAATAAACAGGACGAGAGTAATAAGGAATAACAAAAGAATACCAATAATACGAAGAAAAATGAAATGAATGAAACAGAATGAAGAGGAAAAGATACAAATATAATACCATCTGCAATACAAACGGAAAATAAGACACACTGCCTTTTCCCGCGTAATCATTTGCTGAAGGTACAAGGAAAAATAAAAATAAAAATAAAAAACTAAAGTATAAACATACAACATAAAAATTACCCCCCTAGCCTCACTCCAACTCCACCACCCAGTTATCCTCCTCTTTCTCTACTTACACTCGCTCTCGTGTTACATTTCTTACTTTTTCTTCTAAACCACCTCTCCTTTCCTTATTAAATAAGAAGGAAATAAAAGAGAACATGATCTTATCATATTAAATTGATACAAGTAAAAAACATATAAATCAAACAAAGACTTCGAAAGCCCTAGGACAAGACAAGAAAAAAAAAAAAAATCAGGCTGTTACTCCCCTCGTTTTCCCCTTAATAAGCCATTAAGCGAGGGCTAATGGCGTTCATCTTTCCACTGACCCATATGACCGCATTGAGCCGTTCACGGATATGCAAAGCCTTATGAAATGAACGTAAGAACGACCTGATCAGAGAAAAGTACTAAAGGCAAGAACATGTAAATGCGAGAATAACTTGAACGTAAAGAATGGTGTGAAAACGAGAACAATTTAATTATGAAAATACAAAACTGACTGAAGACGAGAACGAATGATTGGCAAGATCGTATGCACACGAAAACGAATGAACTGTTGTACGAATGAACACGTAAATAGTACAAACGCAAGAACTGACCACGAAAACAACAGAACGCAAGTACGACTGAACAAAATCAAAATAAACAAGAACAACCAAACAGCAGAACGCAAGAACACCTATGCAACGAACAGAACAAAAATAAACAGTAGAACACAAGAACAACAATACCCAACGGAACACAAGAAGCACCACATCGCAAGAACAACAACAAACCCACACCCGGCGCATCAAACCATTAGGAATACCAAGGGGAAACCTCCAATAGGGAAACCACCGAGGGGAAACCACCGAGGGAAAGGCCGAAGCACCGAGCTGACGACAGGAAGGGGAAAGGTAAGAGAACACCTCAGCCATTAATCATAGAACAACAAGCGTCTCTGGCGGGACGGACAAAGAAATGCTTAAGAACCATTCCCGAGATGGAGAGGGAGAGAGGGAGGGAGAATGGGAGCACGTGGGGGAGAGGGGAGGTGGGGGGATGGGCTGGGGGAGAGGGGAGGAGGGGAGAGGGGAGGAGGGGGAGAGCAAGAAAGAAGAAGAAGAAGAAGAAAGGGAGGAAGAGGAGGAGGAGGAGAACACGAAGAAGAAGAAAGGGGGGAGCAGGAGGAGGAGGAGGAGGAGGAGAAGTGGGAGAGCAAGAAGAAGAAGCATAGGAGGAAGAGAACAAGAAGATGAAAGGGAGGAGGAGGAGAACAAAAAGAAGAAAGGGAGGAAGAGGAGGAAGACGAAAAGGAGGAGGAAAGAAATCAATACAAATACCATTTAATAAAAAAAAAAAAAAAACAGCGTACAAAAATTGCACCAAAGTATACTCAAATCAGTCCTCACCGTCTACCCTCACACAAAAGAACACAATCCAAGTAAATAAACATCGACCCCTTGAATCGAATTAGCCTTTTCTCCCCTCGACCTGCCTCCGCCTTCTCCCGAGGCTGCTCTATCCCGCCCATTTCCCCGTCTCTCTTGTTCCCCTCACGCCATGACACTCGCCCTGCTGCATTTGCGCGCTCTCTCTCTCTCTCTCTTCTCTCTCTCTTCTCTCTCTCTCTCTCTCTCTCTCTCTCTCTCTCTCCTCTCTCTCTCTCACACACACAACACACACACACACACACACACACACACACACCACACACACACACACATCACACACATACACATACACACACATACACACACACGTACACGCCACGCACACGCACTACACACACACTCACACATGCAGACACACACAGCTATTACTGCTGCCTATTCTTTATTTCAACATTTATTCCTAAATAATTGCATTTACCATATATGCCTCCCTTCAGTTCCCCCTTTTCTCCTACAGTTTTGACTGAGCAATGGATGCTATTGTATTGACCTCCTCTCGACATTTATTTAGTTATTTATCTATCATCTTTTTTTTTTTTTTTTTACTTTTTACTTTCGACGTTTTTAAAAAATGATAATTCATCATAGGACACAAAACAAGACGCTCCGGGTAACATGAGTCCTAGCACACTGGATGCACACGTTCCCATTGCCCCCCTCCCCTCCCCCCCATGTCAACACCCTCCCAACAGTCCCCTCATGTCTCCTCTACCCTCTATCCACCTCATGTCTCCTCTACCCCTACACCCTCATGTCTCCTCTATCCCTACCCCCGCATGTCTCCTCTACCCCTACCCACGCCTCCTCCCACTGCCCCCTCTATCCTCTCCCCTTATTCCTTTCCCCTCATATCTCCCTCTCCCATCCCCTCACTCTCCCCTCTCCCTAAGGCGTCGCACTGCGCCTCGACTGGCCGCCCGTG
>NW_020872907.1:328102-330602 GCF_003789085.1 Penaeus vannamei
TTCACACCGACGCCTAAAACAGGATTTTCAGGTTGAACTTGAGAAGAGAAAAAAAAAAGAATTATCATCTGTCAAGTGATTAATCTTGCCTTTCATTCTCCGTTTGGTTGCTACCTTTAAATATTACTAACATCAATATGCGTTTAATTAAACTTATAAAATTTCTATGCAATGATTAACGCCTACAGATGCAATTTCAATTAATCACTCACTTTTCTTATTCCTTGTTGGTCTCTTCGCTTTCAATATATACTTCATATTATTTAAACAAAACAAAACAAAACAAAAATGTAAAGAAAAAAAAAACATATCACAAATTCTCTCGTGTTATAGAGGGCATCATTTCTGATAAAAAACGCCCAGGCTGAAAGCGGCGGGAAAGGCAAGTATTATTACGCCAGCATGATACTGATGATAAGATGATGATAGTGGTATGGCGGTGGTGATGATGATGTTGATGATGGTAATAATGGTGATGATGATTGTAATGGTAAAGGTGATGATGATGATGATGATGATGGCAATGTGGTGGTGATGATGATGATGATGATGGTAATGGTGATGATGATACCGATGATGACAATGACGATGGTGGTGGTGGTGGTGATGAGGATGATGATGATGATAATAACAGACAACAGCAGTAACAACAGCAGCAGCAACATGAAAAAAAAACATATCTCAAACAATAGCCATAGCCACAAACTTTAAAAAAGCTATTAAAAAGGAAATTTTGAAACTTCATAAAGAGACAAGAAACTCATCTTGACCAAAGCCACAAGAAGCGGCTGACCCCTCCTCCCCTTCCTCATCTTCCCTTCCCAAATATCCTCACTCCTCGCCTGCCCCTCACTCACGCCCTTTCTCACTCCCCTGCGTGTCTCCCATCCTGTCCCTCCCTCCCTCACTCCACCCACACTTGTCCACTCCCCCCTCTCTCCCTCACAAGTCCACACCAACGCCCGTAAATCACCTTGGGAGAGGTAATTAGTCTTGTCTCACCTGACGTTTACGGTTCACCTGCTCGCTCGCTCGCTCTCTCGCCCCTCCCCCTTCCCTCTTCCCTTACCCTAACCCCACCCCCGCTTCCTTTACCTCAACCCCCGCCCCCCTCTCAAACAAAGATGTTTCTGAGAGCGTTGAAAGGAAGGGAATTTAAAGGAAACAGTTCGTGGCGATTTATGAAGTTCAGACCCGAGCTTTGTGATTTTCTTCTCTCTCGTTTTCTATGAGGAAACGTGAGTTGAAACGGGAGGGCGAACTATATCAAAAAGAGATGATACGCGTGAGGATTTCCCATGGGGTAAGCGTGCTTGACAGAACGCAAATAAAATATCTATTGAAATGAAAGAAAATATAGGAAAAAGGAGGGGATAGAGAACAAGGGAGGGGGAATAGGGAGAAGAGATGGAGATGAAAAAGAAGGACGATGATAACGAAAACGAGGGAAGAGGGAGGAAGATTGCAGGAGAATGAATGGAGAGAGGACGAAGGGTGAAAGAGTAAGGAGGGAGGGAGGAAAATAGAGTGGGTGAGGGAGGGGAGAGGGAGGGGGAGAGGAGGGAGAGAGGAGAGAGAGAGAGAGAGGGGAGAGAGAGAGAGAGAGAGTGGAGGAGAGAGAGGGAGAGAGAGAGAAAGAGAGAGGGAGGAGAGAGAGGAGAAAGAGAGAGAGAGAGAGAAGAGAGAGAGAGAGAGAGAGAGAGAGAGAGAGAGAGAGAGAGAGAGAGAGAGAGAGAGAGAGAGAGAGAGAGAGAGAGAAGAGAGAGAAGAGAGAAAGAAGAGAGAGAAGAAAATGCAGCAGGGAGTCAAATGAGACCAAGTGTCAACCCCCATCTCGCTTACCTTCTCTCCCTCCCACGGAGCCGAGACTACCGACCTCGCCCCAGCCACCGTTCCCACAGACCTCCCATGGTATCCTTCAGCCATTCTCTGACACCCTCCAGCCATGCCCTGATACCCCCATCTATGCCCTGATACCCTCCCTTCTAGCCATGCCCTGCTATCCTCCTGCCGTACCCTGATACCCTCCAGCCCTCCCATGGTACCCTCCAGCCATGCCCCGATATCCCCCGGCTCTCCTATGGTACCCTTCAGCCATACCCTGAAACCCTCCATCCATGCCCTGATACTCTCCAATCATGTCCTGATACTCTCCAACCATGCTCTGATACTCTCCAACCATGCCCTGATACTCTCCAACAATGCCCTGATACCCTCCAGCCATGCCCTGATACCCTCCATCAATCACTGCTGTTACACCGAATACGCAAGACCACATGTAAGAGTGACTGAGCAGTAGGAACGTATATAAACATAGGCTTATGCGCGCTAACACATGGACACAGAAAATTCTTCGGTGTGTATAACAATTAATAATTTATGACAACGAACGGGAACTGAACAATAAGCTTCTATCTCAATTGCCCAATAACATCCCCCCCTCAAAATGACTACAATACGTATAACAATAATTCATCAACGACGACAATTAGACGGCGGC
>NW_020872907.1:335602-340602 GCF_003789085.1 Penaeus vannamei
GAGAGAGAGGAGAGAAGAGAGAGAGAGAGAAGAGAGAGCGAGAGAGAGAGAGAGAGAGAGAGAGAGAGAGAGAGAGATAGGCGAGGGGAAAGGAAAGCCGAAAGGTCAACGTTAGGTCATGGAACCAAGTAATGTCACACGCAACGAGCTGAGGAGAGGGTGGGGTCGGAGAAGAGAGAGAAGAGAGAGAGAGAGAGAGAAGAGAGAGAGAGAGAGAGAGAGAGAGAGAGAGAGAGAGAGAGAGAGAGAGAGAGAGAGAGAGAGAGAGAGAGAGAGAGAGAGAGAGAGAGAGAGAGTGAGAGAGAGAGAGAGAGAGAGAGAGAGAGAGAGAGAGAGAGAGAGAGAGAGAGAGAGAGAAGAGAGAGAGAGAGAGAGAGAAGGAGAGAGAAGAGAGAAGAGAATGATGGAAAAATAATGGCATACATGTTTTGTCACAATTGGTGCCACCATGTAAAATCTAATAAATAAAATGAATTACATACAGGTACGCATAGATCAGACAATGTTAATCCTGGGAGCTGGGCATGGGCCTTTATCTGCCCTCGAGTTGGTGGCTGAAATGAAAAGTGGCCCGCGAAGGATTCCGAGTGTGACGCCCCTCATTTAAGGAGTCTTTCTGAGGGTGGGTGGGCATGATGACGTCATCGTAGTTTAACCAATCAGCACGAACCTCAACCTCCCCTCTCCTCTCTCTGTCTCTATCTGTTTGTATGTCTGTCTGTCTGTCTGTCTGTCTCTCTCTCTCTCTTTATAAATCGTGAGTTTGGCATGGGTGAGGATACAAAAAAACGATATTGATGGAGATGCGAAAAAGAAGGATGAGGATGGGAAAAGGAAAGATAAGAAGAAAAAAAATAAGGAATACACAAAATAAAAACATGAAAATAATGGAGGACCAAGAAAGAGGAAGAGGAGGATACAGACTCAGCTATAAAATCCCCAGAAAACCGAGAAAGGGAGAAAAAAAGAACAAAAGACAATACAATCGAAGCGGGAGAGACACAAGAAACAAAAAGAAATAACGCAAAGACAGATAAAAGAAAAAGCAAAAAGAATATAAAAAAGTCCTGTTGAGTGCCAGGTGGGAAAGGCCTTAATGCCACAGAGGCGTCGCGACGAAAAATGTCTCCATCGTTTCCTTAGCCCACCCAGTCCCTCGCCCCCCCCCATACCTCCAGTGGATGAACTGCATTCTCCTTTGCCTTCCATTACAAAAAGTAAAATAAAGAGAAAAAAGAAAACCCCTCATAAAAAAAATATATATATAAAATAACGGTTAGAAAAAAGAAGAAACTACAGAAATGCAAAACCATGATAAAAATCAAAAGAAAAACTGGATTCTGAAAAGAGTTTTTCCTCTTAGTGACTGTGCTTATGCGCCCTCCTTCCACGCCAGCGGATGGCGCTACCTCTTAACTCTTCACCTTTTGTGTTTCTGCATTTCTTTCCTTTTCTTTTGCCAGCGCTTTCCGGATTTCCTCTTTTATCCGTATGATTCACTTTGCTGCATAAATCCTTGGCCATTTCCTTTTGGTGGAAATTCTGCATTCCGTTGCTTTCTTTCCACTCTTTTCCTCCTCTCAACATTTTCTTTCTGTATACGTTTGTCTGTGTGTTTGCCTCATTTCACTTTATTTCGCTGCCTCTCTTCTGTCTGTCTGCTTATAAAACTGTCTTGTATTTCGTTTGGATTTGCTTGATGGTGCTGTTTGGCTGAAAATAAGGACACATGACTGTCCCTCCCCCCTACCGCTCTCCTACCCTCTCTCGTAAACACATACACACACAAATATATAGACTATTATTATCACACACGTTATTCATTATGTCAGAATAGACAAAATAGAGGAATATCGCGACCTGAGATTATTGTAAATGCATTTGTGTTCAGATGTCCACCTTGATGATCTTCTGGATTCGTCATATGGCTTTCATTCAGCCCTGAATTCGGAATGCTCAGGGTCGACCCGATACCTGATTACTAATATGCCAAACAATCCTATGGGGGATTTCCTCCAAGGGTATTAGCATGCCGTTCTTATAGTTCTTCTAAGCCGCCCGCTTTTTTTATGAGAGATGTACTATGACTGGGGAGGAGGGGGAGGGAGGAAGGGAAGAAAAGGGAGGGAGTGGGAGAGAGGGAGGGGGGAAGGGAAGAAAAGGAAGGGAGTGGGAGAGAGGGAGGGAGGGAGGAAGGAGGGAGTGAAGAGAGAAAGGAAGGGAGGGAGGGAGAGAGGGAGAGAGGAGAGAGGAGAGAGGAGGGGAGAGGGAGAGAAGAGAGAGAGGAGAGAGGAGAGAAGAGGAGGGAGAGAAGGAGGAAAGAGGGAGAAGAAGAGAGAGAAAAGAGAGAGAGAGAGGAGAGAGAGAAAAGAGAGAGAGAGAAAAGAGAGAGAGAGAAGAGAGAGAGAGAGAGAGAGAGAGAGAGAGAGAGAGAGAGAGAGAGAGAGAGAGAGAGAGAGAGAGAGAGAGAGAGAGAGAGAGAGAAGAGAGAGAAAGAGAGAACGAAGTAAAAAAATCAGTGCAAGAAACCTTGTGGCGCTGACTGGTGTCAGTAACAGCCAACTCGACAAAGACCGTGTTCGCGGTCACACTCCAACAAAAGTCCTGTTTTTGTTTTGTTTTTATCGAAATCCTCTACTTGACCACATCCATACGCGAGGTTAATGGTGCGAACGCGACCTGGCAACTGGTGCGTTTTGTGGCGACTGGTAATAACGCCAACGTGTGCGCCGGCGTTCGTGGACTTCAAAAAGGGCCCGAGGGAAGATCTCCAGTGTTTTTCACTGCCATGACTGTTATCGCTGTTGCTATTTCTGTGATTCTCAGTTTCTTTCCTCAGTTTCCATTACGGTGAAAATCTGTAAGGGATCAAAACAACAATCACACACAGGAACTCGATGGGAAACCTACATTCTGGTACTCAAAAAACGTATAGATGTGCAACACACGACACAGAAGCACACATTCATTCATTTATTCATTCGGTCTTTCATCAATATTCTCTCTCTCTCTCTCTCTCTCTCTCTCTCTCTCTCTCTCTCTCTCTCTCTCTCTCTCTCTCTATATATATATATATATATATAATATATATATATATATATATATATATATATGTTATATGTGTGTGTGTGTGTGTGTGTGTGTGTCTGTATATATACATATATATATATATATATATATATATATATATATATATATATATATATATATATATTATCTGTCTGGTTTGTCTGTGTGTCTGTCTGTTTGTCTGTGTCTCTTTCTCTCTCTCTGTTCCACTTATTCTCCCACGTACATTCATACACCAATCTGACGATTAAAATCAACACATGACTCGCAAAAAAATAGCCATTTTATATATGAAACGCTGCCTCTGTGTGGTCAGACACCTGTTCGAGCGCTCATGCACTGCAGACGAAAAGAGCAGAATCATGCAGCGCCAATTAACGAACGTGACGGCCATGCCTCGTCATATTTCGCCCCTTACTAGCCTCTCGAATTTATAGGACGCGGAAGGGAGGGAGGTGGGGTGGGGGGGTATCTCATACTCTGCAGCACAGACATCGTTTGCAATTGAAGACCCGTTACTGTAACTTTGTTTCGCGAGATGACGAGCACTGAGACGTTTTCTTGAGCCAAAGTTGTTGCAGTTTTGAGAGTAGTCTACGTTGGGTTGTTAATGGTTTAGGCACGTCGGGTGATTCTTACAACTGTCCCAGGCACCCAAACTCCACATAGATTTGTCATAAAAAAGGAAAAAAAATACACAAACACTAGCACGTATTCACAGACACGGGGAGACAAAGACAGACACACAGACATACAGAGTCACTAATACATCATTCTTCTGTTTGTATCTTTTTGGCAAACACAAGGATACAGTCAATATCAAGAAACAGAAAACAGACAAAGACCCCCAAAGGAGCCGACCAGACCACCGACACCACCACACAGCCACCAGGTCGTCGTCGGCTCCTGTGAAGGCCGATGATGTTATTCCAACCCCTCACTCGCACTCTTCCCCTTCCTTCCTCGCTCGCTCCCCCCTCTTCTCCTCACCACTCACATGTCTGGCCTTCTCTTTACCCTCAAGTGGTGTTTATTTCCCCTCTTTTCTTGCCGCTCGCACTCTTTCCCCTTCCCCTTTCCTCCTAACTCGTTTCTCCTTGCTCCCCTTATACCCTATGTGTCTAACCTTCCTTTTCCCCTCAAGTGTCGTTTAGTTCTCCCTTAAGCCTCATTTGCCTAAGCTTCAACTTCCCCTCAAGTGCGCCCCCCCCCCTCTTCCCTCGCTGTTCGCACTTTCCCTTCCCCCCATTCCCCTACTCGCTCCCTTCCTCCTATTCCCCTCCTCGCTCCTTTCCCTCTACTCCCCTCCTCATTCCCTTCACCCCATCCCCCTCCTCGTTTCCTTCCCCAACTCCCTTCACCCCATTTCCCTCCTGGCTGCCTTCCTCACATTCCCCTCCTCGCTCCTTTCCCTCTATTCCCCTCCTGGCTCCCTTCCCCCTATCCCCCTCCTCGTTCCCTTCCCCAACTCCCTATCCTCACTCCCTTCCCCCCATTCCCCTCCTCGCTCCCTTCCCCTATTCCCCCCCGTTCCCTTCCCCCAACTCCCCTCTTCACTCCCTTTCCCCATTTCCCTCCTCGCTCCCTTCCCCTATTCCCCTCTTCGCTCCTTTCTCCTCATTCCCCTCCTCTCCCTACATACCTCAGCTCCCCTTTCCGCTCGAATGTTGTTTATTCCCCTCCTTCTCTATCCGCCGTCGACCCGTGTCAGGCGGTCTCCTGTCGGCCCGACCCCGCTCGTCCCTCTCACCCTTCCGACGTGCCTCTCCTTTGCCTTCCCCTCCTCGCTCTAAATTGCGTTAATCTGTCCCCGTCATGGATAAGTCTATTAAGTGGGGTGGTGCTTCATATTTTGCTTTCTCGATTTCGTCCAATACAACACTGCCGGCATTCAAATTAGCAAGATTTTTTTATTTTTCTTCTTTAGACCA
>NW_020872907.1:343102-350602 GCF_003789085.1 Penaeus vannamei
ATCTATGTTACATAGAATGGCCATTCACCCAAAAGCAATTATCCCGGAACGATTCCCCAAATCCCCTCTACTTTCCACCCCTCTGAAAACGCACAGTCAATCAAGGTACCATTTGCACCTGGAAATACAAAAACAATTGCCTGTCCAAAAATGTCCTGTAGATTAAGATCTGCCTTGGCCAATCACACCAGTTATCTCTAGAAATAAACAAACATCCCATTACGGGGGATTGTCTTCCCTATAACCCTTGCCCTCCTTAAGGCGGTCGTCCGTCTCGCCCCCATATATCTACCCCCCCCCCCTTTTCACCCTCACCCCCTCTTCCTTCTCAACACTCTATTCCGAAGGCAATTATCCTCCCTTTGTGCCTCTTATTCTCGTGTGAGCCTATATCGACTACTTATGCTGCTGCTGCTTCTTCCTCCTCCTCCTCCTCCTCCTACTCATCTTCCTCTTCCTTCTCCCCCTTCTGTTTCTCCAATCTTACTGCCGACTGCAACCCCTTCTGTTTTTTTCTTATTCATATAATTTATCTCTACCTCCTGTCGTACGTCTCTTCTTCTTCCTTTTCTTCTTCTCCCTCCTCCTCCTCCTCCTTCTTACCTTCTTACTGCCGACTGTGGCTCTATCTCTTCCATATTCTTATTCTTCTCTCTTTCCACCGCAATATCTTCAAAGCTCTAACTTCTGGACTACAGCAGTTCAGGCTATAAATATTAGCCAAGTACATTGCGTTTAATCTGTGAACCACTACGTCTTGCTTGTATATATGCATATGTACTCACACCTCTCAATCTTCCTCAACTCTCTCTCCCCCTTCCCTCTATCCCCTCCAACCACTTTCTTTTCCTCTCCAACCACTCTCTTTCCTCTCTCTTCTTCCTCCCCTCTACTTTTCATTCCTTCCCTCTTTCCAAACCTAGGCCCCCCAAACCAATCTAATTACACTGTGTCCTAATGTATAGCACAATTATCCACTATTCTTCCTTTCCTAATTGGCACATTCGATCACCCCGGATGCCCCCCCCCCTCTTCCTCCCCTAGCTCCCCCCTTAGCCCTCCCTTCCCCCGGTACCCCCCCCCCCCCCCCCCGATCATATGTCTTGGCCGTGTTGGTACTTTCGTCAGCAAGTTAAACACGGCCGTAGCTTTTCCATCGCCGTCTCCTGCTCTCCCTTCCCTCACATCTTATCTCCCTCTATTTCCCACCGTTTATACATATTTCCCTTCTCCTTGTTCTTGTTTTCTTTTCCCTTTCCTCTACTTGAAATTCTCTCTCCCCCAGCTTGTTTTTTTCTCTCTCTCTCCTTCCAAATAACTTTTTTTTCTTCTTCCCGCATTATCTATTGCTTATTTTTTTTCAATTTCCTCTTAGCCCCATCCATCATCATCAACTTTTTCGACATCTCTTTCTATTTTTTTCCCTGGCTGCAAGTTTCTCTCCACTCTTTGTCATTTATTCCCGTCTCCCTTATTCCCCGCTCTTCCACCAAGCCGTTATCCACCGTCATCACCTTCTCCACATGCCTTTTCCTTCTCTTTCTTCCTCTTTTTTACTTTTTATGCCAACACTGTCTCTCCCATTCCTTCTTTATCCCTTTCTAAATAAATTTTTTTACGCCCTCTTTTCCACTCTCTCCTCCGCGAACATTTTCTTGAAGGAGGAGCAGGAGAAGGAGAGGAGGAGGAGGAAGTGGGGGAGGAAAAGGGGAAGGAGGGAGAATAAGGAGCACAATGAGAGGAAGAACGAGAAGGAGAGGAGGATAAAGATGAAAATGAGAAAGAAGAGGGAAAAATGTCTAGAAGCAAAAGGTGGAGTAGAAAGGAGGAGAGGAGGAGGAGGAGGAGGAGGAGGAGGAGGGAGGAGGAGGAGGAAGAGGAGGAGGAGGAAGAGGAGGAGAGGAGAGGGAGGTGAGGAAAGGAAGGAGGAGAAGGAGGAAAACGGAGGAGAAAGAGAAAGAGGAAAAGGAGAAGGCGGAGGAGATGGTGGATGATAAGGAATAGGTGAAGGAGAAAGAGGTAAAGAAGAAAGAGGAGGAGGAGAGGAGGAGGTGGAGGAAGATAAGGAATAAGTGAAGGAGAAAGAGGAAAAGAAGGAAAAGAAGGAGGAGGAGGAGGGTGTGGAAAAGGAGGAGGAGGAGGAGGAGGATGAAGAAGCGCCGGCCTCCGAAGGGCCATCCGAGAGCGTCTTCCCCAGCCTCTCTTGCCCTGGGCTTAGAATAATTACCTGCAAGTCATTAGAGGACCTGCTTGCTCGTCTTAAGACTCCTGGAAGACTCCTTGCGCCGGAGGAACTTCCGCTTAGTGCGTGCAGCTTCCCTCACCTGCGAAGGAACACAAATGGTATATTACTGTAATGATCTGTGAAGGTTATTCAGTCTAAAAGAATCTTTATGGCACCATTTACTTTGCTTAAAATATTTTTTTCTGAAAAAGTCGTAAACTGGCAATCACTTTGTTAGTGAAAAGGGCTTAGAATAATTAAAAGGAATGTCGCAGTAATTCAAAATAAAATAACGCTTTTCACACACGACTACACGTGCAGAAGTGTAGACTTAAAACAACGAGAGGTCTACATCCATTTAAAAAAATCCAGACTGTCAAATGGTACTCAAGATTAAACATTACTTTAAAGAAAGTAAAAAAAGAAAAATAAACAAAAAAATAAGAAAACAAAATATAAACAAGTAAACAAAACAAACAAGAATGAAAAGAGAATAAAAACAAATAGAGAAAAAATAACGCACGAACAAAAACAACCCATAACGGACTGGCAGCGGCAAACTGAACAAAACCTCAAAGCGGATGAACAAAGGGCCGATTGTTCCAATATCCGTTTCACCCTTCGCCGCGTGTAAGGGCAGGCACTACATCCCCGTTTTATCGACCCCCAGCCTCACACCACCCCTTTATTGACCCCTTGGCTATCTCTCTTCTCGCGTGCCACCGGGACCCACCGGGACCCCGGGCCCCACCGGGACACACCCCCAGGACCCCCTCTCTCCACTCCTCCGCGCGGCCCTCTTCTTGGGCTGGAGGAAGGCCTCCAGTTAATCCCTTGGGCTGATTAAGTCTGTCCAGCGTGGAGAGAAAAAAAGACAGGAACAAGAGAGAGAAAAAAAGAGGGAGATAGACTTAAGAGATGGAAAGGGAGATTGAGAACCTAGCACAAGCTTTTCCGCAACCACACCAAAACACACACACGCGCGCGCATAGGCCTGCACACAAACAAGCATAAACAAATAAAAGGATACGCGCTCAAAAAGACTCAAACGCTCATAGCACACAAAAAAACGCAAACAAAAACAATCAAGCCTACAAACCGAGACACACACACGCAGGCACGCACGCCAACAACAAGCACGGAATGGCCGCTTTCTCCCCCTTCTCCAGATTCTCCCCGACCAGTAGGCCGCGTAATCTTGGCTCCAGTCCTTCATTATTCAATATCACGGATCTATTATTAAGGCGCTCTTCTCCCGCGCTCCCAATCCTTCAACGGGTCTTCGGTCTTCTTCATTCTAAAGAATCGACTTTTCATCTAAAATTGAGTTCATTTAATTCAAAGAGCTCTTTCTCATTTTAAAATTTATTAAACTTATTTCAAAAGAATCTCCCTTAATTCATAATGTTTATTCAAGTAAGAAAATCACCATTGGATTTTTTTTAACCTTTTCTTGTATCGGTACTGGATCTGCTACCACAAACATAAATATATAAATACACAAATAAATAAATAAATAATGAGTGAATGTAAATCATGATAGAAATTAATAAAACAAAATAAAGTAACAATTATAAATGTTCAGATATGAAAAAAAATCATTCCTTCTGACTTATTCTTCCACCGGTCCTTGATCTACATTTACTCCCGCCTTGCCTTCCTCCACTCTCCTCTTCCCTCTCTCCCACTCGCCCTCTCCCCTCTTCCCTCTCGCTCCCTGCCTCCCCTCTAATCAAAACGCCTCATAACCTATTCCCATAAACACTCCTTCCCCTCCTTCTCCTTCCTGCCTTCCCTCCCTCCTCCTAATATGCCATTTCCACCGCTTTCCCCGTCTCCTCCTTTGGACGCTGTATTTATTTTCTTATTGTATATTTTATAATTTCTCTGCATAACATTCTAGAATAAAATCCAAAAATTCTCTATCTCGTTCTCCTTCTTTCCATTCCCGGCTTTCGTTACAATGTTTTTGTTTTCTCGTTCTCTTCGTCCAACTTCGATTCGATAATTTCCTCCATGTTATCTTCCCTTGCTCCACCACCTCTTTCAATTTAATTTTCCGTTCTCCATTTACTTCTTCCTTCTATTTCCCAGATTTCCTTCTCTCACACCCATGCTCCCATTGAAGACTAATTTCCCAGTCATCTTTCTCCTTTCCTTCTCAATTTCCTTACCTTTGCTACTCTTACCTTCCTTTACCTAAACTATAACTTGCAAATATTTTCCCTCTAAAAAGACACCCATTTGCCCATTTCCTATTCTCCGTATTTTTCTTTTTCACTCTTTTTCTTCTTCTTCTTCTTTTGTCCTCTTCCCTTCCCCTCCTCCTTCATCCTTCCTCCGCTTCTCCCTTTGCCCTAGTTACCGTATCCCCTCCCTATCTCCCCCTTCCTTTTTCCTCTTCCTCTTCCTCCTCCCCCTCCCTCCCCACGCCCCCTACCCTGGCCACTTGTCAAAGCCTCCCCTTTCCTGGCTACTCCTTCGATTGTTCTAAAAGTACAGGGAGGAGAGGTAAAAGGGGGGGGAAGGGGGGGCAAAGAGGAGAGTTTCCCAGAAGTGCCCTTCGTCGCCTCCTTCAGCGCCCCCCCCCCCCCCCCACGCCCACGCCTGCCTAGTGTTCATCCCATAACAGAGTTCTCCTTAGAGCACAAAGGGAGAGAACTTGCGGCATTCCCGTTAGGTCGATTTATTCCGGGTCGATCGTTGCGATACAAAGAGGAATTTCGTTACGATACAAAGGGGCTCCTTTTCGGTTCATTTTCCGTCACTGATCTACCGTAGAATCTGCGTTAAGAGGCAGAACTTGATGGCGAATCCACGATACAATCTACGTTCTAAAGAATCAAAATCACTTTACATACAACCTACAATGGTGTTGGAATTTTCGCTAAACTTGCGTGAATCATACGCCAATCAACCTCAAACCTGTACTAGAAATCGTGTCAAATCTGAGCAACCTTACGCCATCCTACCAAAAAGCCGTACTGGAACACACGCCAAAATCGCCATTACGCGCGGGCCTTTCATTACAAAACCATTCCCGTCATAATACCCAACAAACTCATCACTCGCCCCCCTCCCCCCACTTTGATGTCTCACTTTGATAAATGCCACCGACTTTCATATCAATCTCCGCCATGTTATTTCGCACGCCGGTAAAAACCCTCCGGAAACCATGGGTCTAGTTTAATTACCGTTCACCCTGTCCTCCACCTTGACCGTGGCTTAAGGCAGAATAGTCCTCAATTCAATAATTCTCATTTGTATCGTCCTTCATCCTTCTTTTCTACCCCTCCCCCCTTCTGCCTAATTATCACATTTTCTAATTATGGCTGTCATAATCTTTTCTGGTGTAATTACCACAGCCGGATAACCAACTTCCGGTCACAGGCCTAAACAAAGAATTTATCCATCACATCACAAAAAGAGAGAGAGAGAGAGAGATGAGAGAGAGATTGAGAGAGAGAGAGAGAGAGAGAGAGAGAGAGAGAGAAGAGAGAGGAGAGAGAGAGGAGAGGAGAGAGAGAGAGAGAGAGAAGAAGAGAGAGAGAGACGAGAGACAGAGATAGAAAGAGAGAGAGAGAGGGAAGAGGGAGAGAGGGAGAGACGGAAAGAGACAGGGAGAGAAAGAGAGAGAAACAGACAGACAGCGAACGAAAAGGGTAATACAATATTTAGCATCCCTGTCGATACAGCCGCATAAAATACATTCCCGTTTCCGAGAATTTGTGCCGACATGAATATCTAATTTGCATAACCTCACTCGCAAACACAATAACACTCATCACATCATGAGTTCCTTTTTCTGAGCTCCTGCAATTATGCTAATGACAGCGATTTATTTTGGTTGAAGTCAGAATCCACGAAAACCCTTTTGCATGTCGACGAAGGCATCGAAGACAACAACGACGCGATCGAACAGGGCAATATTCTACAACTAAACTCATGATTCAAGCGTTTAATTCTGCACAAATTAGTCACGGTAATAATCAATCCAAGTGGTATGATTAGTCCACTGATGCGAATCCTTATGTAATTAAATCTTATACAATCCGGTATAAATAATAATAATCACCCAGAATGTTCGACAACGTCAGCACCCCTTTAGTTCACATGCCATCCAAAAGGGAACGATCGCCTAAAAAAAAGAGACGAGACGGAAAAGATGGAGGAATAGGGAAAGGGAGAGTGAGAGAGGGAGGAAGGAGAAGAAGAGAAAAGAGAAAGTTAAAGTGTTATATATATATATATATATATATTATTATATATGTGGGTGTGTTGGCGTGTGTATGTGTGTATATGTTATACGTATATATATATATATATATATATATATATATATATATATATATATATATTGGTGTGTGTGTGGTGGTGTGTGTGTGTGTGTGTGTGTGTGTGTGTGTGTTGGTGTGTTGTATTGGGTATATTACATATATATATATAACATATATATATATATTATTATAATATATCATATATATATAGTGATAAGATATATATATATATATAATACTATATATACAGAGAGAATAGAGAGAGAGAGAAGAGAGAGAGAGAGAGAGACTGAAGAGAGAGAGAATGAGAGAGAGAGATAGAGAGAGAGAGAGAGAGAGAGAGAGAGAGAGACAGAGAAGAGAGAGAGAGAGAAGGAGGAAGGAGGGAAGGAGAAGGAGGGAGGGGAGGGAGGAGGCGGAGGAGGGGAGGAGGGAGGAGGGGGGGGGAGAGGGGAACATGATAACGACTGTCCAACCCTACGAGAGTGAGGAGTGGTGGAGACGGATTAACGGACTGTCCAACCAAACATCGCTCAAGACCTTCCAGGACCACATCAAAAACCACTCCCTCGACGCCCGCATACCTCTCCCCCATCCCTCTTCCTCCCACGCCCTCCTCAGCCTCTCCTCAACCTCTCCTCCGCAAGCCTCCCCTCTCGCTTCCCTCTTCAGCGCCCCTCCTTCGCCCTCGGTCCTTTTTCAGCGTTCCAGGGGTTCTCCCCCCCCCCTCCAACGATGGGAAGAAAACACGGAACGAGAGGTGGGGGAGAGGAAGGGGGGAGGTGAGGTGGGGGGTCTACCGTCTGAGAGAGAGTCCTCGAACTCCTCCTCAGCGGTCCCCAGAGGCCTTAAATACACACAATTCATTTCTTATCTTCTTCTTTCGCTGTCAGTTCCTTCCTTTACGCTCGTTTTATGAATTACTGCTGGCGTCTATCTATTATCATTACAGTCTACTTACTACTATTATATTATTCATTGTTATAATCATATTTGTCT
>NW_020872907.1:355602-360602 GCF_003789085.1 Penaeus vannamei
AACAAACGACACATACAAAGCACACACAGGTAGGCAGACAGACGCACTACCCACAGACACCTGACCAGGTCTAGTAAACGCTTGACGTGTCTTGTTACTGGAGTCTGTGGCGAAGTCCAAGCGAACCGCAGCCTTTATAATGATCGCATCACCGCCACACGACCCACATGCTGTAGGACTACTTGTGAGGGTGGAGAAGGAAGGGTGAGTGAAAGAGAAATTAAAAGAAGGACGAAGAAGAGAGGAAGAGTAGGGTAGGAGGAGGAGAGGGAAAATGAGACGGAAGAGAAAGCTGGATGTAAAAAAGAGAAAGAGAAAGAGAAAGAGATAGATAGATAGATAGAGAGAGAATTAAGGGGAAGGAGGTGGATAGAAAGGTAGATTAGGGAAGACAATTTAAAAATACGCAGACAAAACAATACACGGCAAAATATCCGAAGAAATTAAGAAGAAAACAAAAAAGAGAAACTTTAGACGGAACCAAAACGAAGAATCCTTAAAGACAAGACAAACGGCCAAGAAGTGATAGGAAGACACGCCATATAAGGACGAGATAAAGACGGAGAAGAAGGAAGAAAAGCCGCCGCTTGCAAATTAAGATACACAGCCAGAAATTTATGATCTCCCCTATTTCGAATACGTCCACTCACATTTACTCACACACACATGCACATATACATACACATGCGCACGCACACACACACAAACGCATTCTCTCTCTCTCTCTCTCTCATAATCATCGTCATCATCATCTCTCTCTCTCTCCCATCTACTTCCTCTCTCTCCTTTTTCATCCCCTAATCTTCCTCTTTATTTCTTCGTCCCATCCCATTATTTTTCATTGTCTTCCCTCTCCCTCTGTTTCCCATCTTCCCCTTCACCCTCTTCTCAGTCTCCACTCTCTCCCTCTCTACTTCCCCCCTCGTCTTCCCAGTCTCTCTCATATCTCATTATCTCCTCTCTCTCTCTCTCTCTCTCTCTCTCTCTCTCTCTCTCTCTCTCTCTCTCTCTCTCTCTCTCTCTCTCTTCTCTCTTCTCACTCACTCTTCTCATTCTCTCTCCACTTTCGCTCTCCTTTCATCCTCCCCTCCATCTTCTTCTCCCCTTTCCCTTTCACCTTATCCTCCCCTTCTCCCTCCATTCTCAGCCTCAGCCTCAACCTCTCTTCTCCTCCCTCTTCTCCCCCTCTCCCTCTCTCTCTCTTCCACCATCCCAAAACCTAACGACCGAGGGCCCGAGCGTCGCCATATAAACCCAAGTGAACACACATAAATAACATTAGTCGGGTTCACCTTTGCGGTTCTGTCGCAGGTAAGAGTCCCGGGCCGTTGCTGGCTGCGTGACACTTTGTTCTCCTGTTCTTCATCTGGTCTCTCTGCTATATCTTTCTTTCCTTTTCGCTTTCTCTTACCGTTGTTTCTTTCTCTCTTGTTTGTGTTTTTCTTCGAACTAGTTTACCCATCCATATCTCTCGCTCTTACTCTCTCTCTCTGTACTTTATCCTTTTCTCCCTCTTTTATCTCCCATTCATCTTCTATTCTTCCTTCTCTTCCTCTATTCCTCCATCTTGTATTTCCCTCCTACTGATATTCTATCTTTTCCTCCCATCTCCAGTCATTCCCTCATCTTTAATCACCCACACATCCTGTCGTTTATCCCTCCCTCTTATCTTTCCCTCCCTTAGCATGCCTATCGTCTATCCCTCCCTCTTATCTTTCTCCCCCTTAGCCTAACTCCCCAACTCCTGTTCCGTTACTCCCCCCTCACCCTCTCCCAAACCCCGTTCCCCCCCCCTCCCCATGAGGAAATGGGGCTTGTTCCGGCATTTATGTTCCGGGGCTACTTTCCCGTTAAGACAGTCCCACTGCGACTCTTCATCTCGTCCCTTATCCTAGCTCTATTTCGGAACAAAAGCAAGTCGAATGAATGAAAAAACACGTAAAAACATATATGTAAAACAAACAAAAAAAAGGTATGTAAAAATGTTGCAAAATACCAATATCATATATCATATCAGGATATACGAATCAGTGAAAAGGTATAGCCGGAACTCCACATGAGGAACGAACACCATGAATATATAAAGTTGTATTCGAGTTACGTGGGTCTTGGCTATTCATCAAACTCCCGTGCGCTTATCTTTTTTATGCTAGAAAATAAAGGCACAGATCGTAAAGGCTGACGAAGTACTTCCTATCTGACCTCCTTTATCTTTATATATATTGCTAGGCTATATTTCACTACTATACGGCAACCGAACTTTCCTTCTTTCTCCTCCCAACACTCTCTGTCTGCGTCTGTCTGTCTATATGTATGTATGTCTGTCTCTATCTGTCTATCTGTCTGTCCGTCCATCTGTTTGTCTCCCATCTTTTCCTGACTTCAATTTTCACCTCATTCCCTCTGTCTGCCTCTTCCTCACCCACTGATCTCCAAAACCATCTGCTCTTTCTCACCAGTCTTCTCCGGAACCATTTACGTGTCACCCATCAAACGCCATGTCACTTCGCCCCTAATCACCCTTAAATCACCTTTAACTCCCGGCCGTTGCCCTTAGTCACGCCTTAGGCTCGTCTCCGTAACAATCGCGTCTCTCCTCCCTTTCCCTCTTTCACATCATCAGTTGAAGTTAATCCACCTGCGGGAGTGAGGATAACAACCCGATGATGACGTCACTTGTCACCTGTCACCCAGCCTCTCATTCGCGGCTTGTCAAGAGGGAGGCTAATGTGACAGCTTCTCCTTTCCGTCACGTTTCTATTGGGTGTATTTATAAGCTTAATTAAAACGTGATTTGAAAGCTGTGAATCACCAGCTTACCTCGTTATATGTCCGTGGTTGGAGACTTGGCTCCATCAACATCACATAAAAGTGAGTGATAAATAACTATACTGGGAATCAGTGAAACTGAGTCTATACAAATACAGCTCAGCGTTGATAGACGTAGCCCAGGTTATAATAAGAACTCATCAATTCTCAACTAAAGCATCAAGCTATAACTATCAAATGTGAACTCTTACCGCATATCAAAGCATTTAACGCTTAAAGATAGATTTCTAAAAAGGAAATAAAACGGGAGGTAAGGCGTGAAAAAAAAACTAAATGTGTCTCATCAACTGAGCAAATAAACAAACCCAAGAGAGTTCGGGAGAGACAGAAAAAACATTTCAGCTTTTCGGCCATCGTGTCCAGCAACAATCTTCCTAGCCCGTTTGAAACTATTCAATTTCTTCCATTCCTAAAGAACAACAAGCATCACCGTAAATCGAAGAACAACCGCAGATACCCGCGTGCAACATGCAATACCATACAGACAAAGGCTGCAATAGCTGTGCAACCGAACGTCAGCCTGAACGATCGTTCCCACGGTAGGAACGACACACGCACAGGCTGTAACACGAGACAAATGAATGAAAAAGGGGGCCGAGCGACATACACAGCCCCACGTGTTGCACAGAAGTTTTATTTAGACATCTGCTGTAGTCTACATGCAAGCGGGTGCACACGCGAGAGGCTGGAACTAAAAATCAATAGAATTACAACTGTATGATATCCATCTGTAATATTCAGTGTCACAGTTGAAGAATATGTAAAGTTGGAGTTTAACACAATTATGTACTATTATTGCGCAAGTTATCATCCTCTGCGCAATTCACTTTTTACGCACTTCGAAAGCTTCCTGTTTTACATGAATTACCCGTTGCAAATTGCAATCCAACTGTCAGCGTCACACACGAATTCTTCAATAGGGGGAAGGGAAGTGACAAGGAAGTGACCTGACCTAATACCTCGGCACAGTTAATCCCTCAACTTTTAATCAAAAACACATGTTCTTAATTCCTTCAAATTACAGGTGAGAAACCCAGTCACAGATGTTGTCGTTTCCCTGCACCTGCCTCGACCCATCACCTGATCACCTTTACAAGTGCGGGCGGGAAGGCCTGGGTGCTACGGTAGGTGGGCGGGAGGAGGGCAGATGGGGTGGGTGTGTTGGTGGGTGGGGGAGAGAGAGGGAGGGGTAGTTTTTTTCTCTTGTTATGCTGAAGCAGCGGAAATTTATCACTTGACTTCCGCTCCAAATGTTGGGAAAATTTTGTGCTCTATGCAATACGTATACATACATATATACTTTAGTCAAAATAGTTTCACACGACCTGAAATAAAGAACACAGGCTAGGATATTTGTAAACTCATCCTGGACGTGCCGATAACCTCACACCACCTTTTAATCGCTCCCCGCACGTAAAATAGAGGAAAGATAACATCACGACCTGAGACCACAGACGATAAAGCAAAGATAAAAAAAGACAGAAAAAAACAAAAAAACATTGCGTCTAATTTCCCCTTGGCGTTTCCCCTCGCCCAGCGCCCGGCCGGCCGGACACGCAAGCTCGCAGATACCATCGGCTAATGACCTCAGATTAGCAATTTGGCGCCGTAATCAACTGCTGGAAAGGGCGGGCGGCTGGACGGCGAGGCCACTCCATTACATCTATAATCATCCTTGTTTAAAGCTAATGTAACGTGATTCTCTTTTCTATATTCATGTACATTATCCGTTATGTTTAGCTCTTATCTGCATAACGTAACTTGGTATAACTCTCAAAGTTGTGTCAATAACAAGTAATCCAAATTGTTACTCTGAATCACGTGCCATCACGACACGACATATTTATTCTTACTCCGTCCGTCTATTCGTGTGCTTTCTTTATCTATCTGTATACTATCTATTTATAAATTCGTCCGTCTTCTCTCTCTCTCTCTCTCTCACCCCCCCCCCCCCCCGCAAAGCGAAAAACAACTTGAGTGGTTTCGTTGTCAACTTAAACGGAACTTTTTGCGGGCAGGCGCTTCCCCTCTGCTGCATGACCCCTTATTACTCCCATTTTTCTCTTTTATCATTATCATCTTCATCATCATTATCCCACCTCCCCCTCCCCTCCCTCACAGCCCAACGCCCGTCTCCCGCCCATCTGTATCCGCTTATGAATGAACGCGAG
>NW_020872907.1:375602-378102 GCF_003789085.1 Penaeus vannamei
TCTCTTTCTCTTTCTCTTTCTCTCTCTCTCTCTCTCCTCTTTCTTTCTCTTTCTCCTCTCTCTCTCTTCCCTTTCCCTTTCTGTATGTGTGTGTATGTTTGTGTATGCTGTGTGTGTGTGTGTGTGTGCGTGTGTGTGTGTGTGTGTGTGTGTGTGTGTGTGTGTGTGTGTGTGTGTGTGTGTGTGTGTGTGTGTGTGTGTGTGTGTGTGTGTGTGTGTGTGTGTGTGTGTGTGAGTGTGTGAACATGTAGGCACATTTAAGAGGAAAGATAAGCATACAAAACTCTGTAAGTGTGCTTGAATATATATGTGCAGGCCTATATTCTTAGGTTAGCTTAGTCTAGGGGACTAAAAGTTACAGTATATATGTACAATATGTTTGTTCATTTATATGCCTACACTTCCACGCAAGTGTTAGCAACTGTGATCATTAACTCATGCAATATTTCTCGGGAACATATCAATATAGTTCCCCGATCCATCATCCACAAACTGTAAAACGCATATCTTACTCATGCACTTATCTCTTACACGACATTCAACGTAACGAAAAACTGAGGATCACGATCTATTTTGAGGATGAAACTGAGAGCGGGCGGAGGGCAAACAGGCACACAGATAGAAACAGGAGAGGGGCAATATGGAAAAAGGGGAGGGGAAGGAGAGATTGGAAAGGGTGAGGAAGGGAAGATGGGGGAGAGGGGTGAAGAGAAGAGTGGGGAGAGGAGAAGAGAGAAGAGAGAGGAAAGGAGAAGTGAGGAGGGCGCAGAGAAGAGAGATGAAGAAGAGAGGAGGGCGCAGAGAAGAGAGATGAAGAAGAGAGGAGGGCGGAGAGAATCGAGTTAAGAGAAGATAAAAAGAAGAGAGATAAGAGAGAAGACAGAGAGAGCATCTCCCCTCTCGGCCTGTAGGCCCTCACAATTAATTAACCAAAGCTGCAGGTGCAACGAAGACCGCAGCCACCCCCCTCCCCTCCTGCCTCCAGCCGGACATGTGTGGGAAGCGCCTTGACCTTGGCTGTGTCCATGAGTGTCCTGCGATCACAATCTAGATACCTTCGCTAACAGAAGATGAAAGTAAAGGGAACTCGCTAAAACACATTCCATTTGAGCAGTTTTCCCAAATTTCACACATTATTCTATTATGATGCATCAATTGCGCATTTTCTCGAGAGATTTTTTTAAGTGCCCAAGTACGAAAGTTTCTCAGCTAGCTTAATGTGAACACTAGTTTCATGCGATTTACGTACCCATAATAAATATAGGCCTACCTAACGATTAATCAATACACATATGACTTTGGGAATGTTAGTTGACCTGCATTCAAACTATCGTAATTCCGTCGCTAATTAGTGATTCCAGAACTATTAAGATGCCGGTAATTGCTGCATTACATTAACGACTCTGCGGCCGACGGACTGCCACAAAATCAATACACAACCCATACAGCAAATCACAAAACCATACAGAAATGAATTACCGCGGAGGAACACCCCCAAACTCTCTCCTCCAAACCCCCTCCCCCACCCGTACCCCCACGACCTCACCCGACCCAGTGACCGCCCTGTCCCGAGAACGACTCCCCGAGAAGACGACCACGCCGCCTGAAGTCACTCAGACAAAACATCATGAATGCCAGACTTCAGGTAACGTTGACAACCCTGCCTGCCTCCAAGGGTTGCCAAGGTCTCATGGTCATTACGTCATTGAAGGCTTGTTTACATTATCCAAGGAAAAACAAGGATAATCGATATAAGGAATTGAATTCATGGTGATAACAGAGAAAAAACAGGGCAGCAGGTCTCGTTTTATTTTTTCCAGGGTCATGAAAGAGAGAAGAAAAGTTTTTGTCGGTTGTCTTCGATTTTAATTTTGAGCTTTACGGACATGCAATGCACGAGGATGTGTGCATTCGAATTGCAGTTTTGTTTTCAGTATCAGTCTTTCTTACCTGTATTTGAAGATAATGAAGCATTTGGTGATGAATAAATCCTTGTGTTACTTGCAAAAAGGTTCCATCTTTACTTCTGGATATTATCCCGGCGGAACGCAATAGTAAGGATAATGTCGAATTCGATTGTCTTTCGCTTTGTGTACTTTACTCCTGCATAAACTTTATGTTTTCAAGAAAACTTATTCAAAACATCACTAGTACAATTGCACTTTTTAAGTTAGACATTCACACACAAATTACGGTATTCTCCATACACTATATAACATAAATACAAAGTTGTCCAAAGTTATGGACCGCGCAAGAGCACTACACACAACCTCACCGATACACACCGCGTGCGGTACTAACGAGCGAATTCGAGTCACAGGCGAAACACATGGCGGGAGGAAGTGTCGTACAGAGACACCCATCGAGTACGAAATCGCATGTCTAAACATTAATTGTCAATACAAATCAAATATTTCCAGGGATCGAATAGAAAATATGTGTATTTATCTTGTTTCAGTTTCAAAAAATTATTATGAATGAGGTATATGTAATCTCGCCT
>NW_020872907.1:398102-405602 GCF_003789085.1 Penaeus vannamei
TATCTGTCCTAGACAGGAAACTTATTTCCCGTTTGTGGTCAATTCGCTCTGCTGTCTGGTTAATCGGTGAATCTATGTCTTCGAGAATGTATACAGCCAGTTAAATGGCGAATCTTCATCTCTGCTCAATGGAAGAAACCTCAGTGATGGGCTTCCTTCGTAACAGCTGGATGTTAACTTCCCTCCTTCAGCAGAGTCGACCGCATGTTGGTGGCTGTACCTGTGTCTTATGTTTTGCTTTACATCTTGTGTTGTTATAGGTAGCACGTGCAGGATTAAGACATCCTTATTTTTCTGCATGCCCGTATGTTTTATGTATGGTATAATGTTTACCATTATTTGACGCTATTAATTAAATAATGGAAATTGTATATCTATCCAAAATTAAGTAAGCATTTTCAAAACCATTATGTTAGCATTATGTCGGATCGATCAAAATATCAGTGAAAGTGCAATTAATTCGCACGCGATGGAGTCAGTGCTCTCTCCGACATTCAGATTCCTCAGCTGTGACTCAACGCTGGCACGTCTTGACTGCTGCCTCGGTGACTCTTCTTGTCTGACACAAGAACTTGATCAGTTTCCGGCTATAAAACAATTCTTTTCAAATGTCACAATGCACTTTTCAGTTTCTTCGACGTGACGAGTGGTTCACCAAGTAAAAGTATTCGAGCGATTGAGTATGTCTTAGGGAGATAGGTAAAGGATTGCGCGAATATTTTATTTGAGATTGTATTAGGTGTTAGCAACGTATCATCCATTATATAAAGGCAGAAGGGATATGGGAGCTGCATTATGCAGATGACCTAGGTATAATGGCAAGAAATGAAGAATGTTTAAAGAGAAGGAACACTGAATGACAGAACAGTATGGAGAGAGGACTGAAGAAAATGAGAAGAAGAGCAGAAGAGAAATTAATGTTAAAGTGCATTAAGTTAAAGGAGAGAGACAGAAAATGAAAACCAATAGTGCCTGAAAACATTAGACGACACGACCGAGAGGAAAATGGAGAATAAAGAAGGAGGCTAAAATGAACCATGAGCAGGAAATGGAGAAGAGTTAGCTGTATTATCAGTTAGAATAGAGAAGATGCCAACAAAACTTAAAATGTAAACGCTGATAGTTGTGAACACTTTCATGGGGCAATGAAAAAAAGAATAGATTAGATTTTAGCACTTTATTGCCTAAATGGATAAATTTATGGCCGTACATCAAATGTATGGTTTCCCCATACCTGTGCAAATAAATAAAATTAAAAAAAAACAAACTAATGTGAAGCTAATTTGAGAGAGGAGGAAGAGAAGACGTTAATGGAGGTAAGATGGATTGCAACGATATCACCAATACGGCCATAAGGCGAATGCAACGCTGGCCACCATTAGAGTTAGTGATCAGTACAGACCTTTGTATCATGGTGGAAAATCTGTATCTGAAATTGAAATATATCTACAATTTAGCCGTTATGTTTATTTATTAGTTATTATATCATAGTTACATGCCGTAATGGTAAAAACTGACATGTTGTGGAGGACACTGAAGACTGGACGTAGTAAAGGTAGTTGATCCACACCAACGCGACGACTCCACATACGAGGATTAAAGACACAAGAAGGATGTGAAGAAAAGTATTGTGGATTATAGTGGAGTATTTTTATAACACGTGTTGTGGCAATGTTAGAATGTCAGTGGAGACATGGTAGCGTCATATCCTTGGCTTCAGCAGGCACAAGACTACGTGGGTAAGGCTTGTCAGACGAAATCACAAAAAATAGCTATCATTCAATATGGCTGTCTGTGCGTATATATGCACATGTGTTAGTATGTGTGTGTGTGTGTGTGTGTGTGTGTGTGTGTGTGTGTGTGTGTGTGTGTGTGTGTGTGTGTGTGTGTGTGTGTGTGTGTGTGTGTGTGTGCGCGCGCGCGGTCGTATGTGTGCTCGTGTGACTGGTAACATTAATGTAACCAAATACATGATATATTGAACTGCATAACAAACCTAAAACTGAAAGGAAAAGCTATAAGTAAAATGCAAAACGATAACACACGTGGCATCGTTTGGTGTGAAGGAACATCGAGAAAGAAATTCATTCTTGAGGATACTTTCATACTATACACGCCATGCCATCACGCATACTCAAACCTTCGTAAAAAAGAAACGTTACATAAAGCCAAAAAAACTTAAAAAGAAAAAAAAGGAAGAAAGAAAAAAAGGAATGAAAGAAGGGAAAGAAAAAGGAAAAAGAAAAAAAGAAAAGAAAAGAAAGGAAAAAAGAAAAAAGAAAAGAAAAAGAAAGGAAAAAAAAAGAAAAAAAGAAACAACAACAACAATGGAAGCTCGCAGAACCACAAACCAGTACCTACCGAAGCATAACCGCTGAACCAGACAACCACTTCGCAGCCAGAGTAGAAGCGAGAAGAAAGTGTCGCAACCATAAAGAGGCTGAACGACCCAAACAACAGCGGGAAGTGCTAAGGAAATCCGATAGTGTGGTTGCCTAAGTTAACTCTTCCCGGCTTCGTTACTTCTGGAAAACTCTCCTTCGCTGACTTTGTGGTAGACCGCTACTAGTAATTTAGTTATTTTTGTCCTAGTACTAGTAATTTAGTCCTAGTAAATTTAGTATTTTTGTCCTAGTACTAGTAATTTAGTTATTTTTGTCCTAGTACTAGTAATTTAGTATTGTCTTAGTACTAGTAATTTAGTTATTTTTGTCCTAGTACTAGTAATTTAGTTATTTTTGTCCTAGTACTAGTAATTTAGTTATTTTTTTCTTCCTGACCAGTGTTTTGACACTAGATTAAAGATGGGATTATTGCTACTACTGCTACAACAACTACTACTATTACTTCCACTCTTGGTATTCTTACTGCTGCTACTACAACTACTAGTATTACTGCTACAGCTACTATTACTACTACTACTACTATCACTTCTACTTAAACTACTACTACTATTACTGCTACTACTGCTATTAATATGACTACAATTACTACTACTACTACTATTACAACTCCTGCTACTGTTTCCAATATTTCTGTCACTAACACTACTGCTATTAATACTGCCACTCTACCTTTAGTACTGCTATAAGACTGCAACTATTGTTTGATGATAAAATAATAAACATAATGATGGTAACAAAAAGGCAATAATTGCAATAATGGTAGCAATGTCAATGGCAATAAGAGTAATAATGATGATGATAATAATTATGAGGATGACAGCGACCATGATGATAATGATAAAAATAAGGATAATCATAAAATAATAATAATGATAACGATAGCAATGACGATAACAATAATAATGATAATAATAATGATGATGATAATTATGATACTGATATTGATAATGATGATACTAGTGATAATGATAACCACAATGATTTTAAAAATGATAATGGTAATGATAATGATAATAGTGATAAAAATATTGATAATGATAATTGATAGTAATTATAATGATGATAATGTTGATAACAATAATGATAATGATAACAAGTAACCAATATTAATGATAACAACAATAATGATGTTAATTATGATAACGATAATGATGATAATGATAATAGCACTAATAGTATTAATGATAACGGTAATGATACTGATACTGTTGAAATAATGATAATCATAATAATAACAATAATGATAATAATGACAATGGTAGTAATGATTATGATAGTAATAATCGTGATGATAATGATAACAATATTAGTAACAACAATAATATTAAAAAAAAATAATAACAATAATAATGATAATGATAATAATGATAACAAAGATAATAATGATAAGGATCATGGTAATGCTAATGATGATACTAACAATGATAGTAATGATAATAGTAATGATGGCATTAATGATGATAACGATAATGAGGATGAAAATAATAGTAGAAATAATAGTAATGATAGTGATGGTAATAATGGTAATGATAATGATAATGATAATGATAATAATGATGATAATAACAAACATGGTGATGATGATAATAATAAACATGATAATGATAATAATAAACATGATGATAATGATAAAGATGACGATTATGATAGTAATAACAGTAATAAGACTAATAATAATAATAATAATAATAATAATAATAATAATAATAATAATAATAATAATAGTAACAACGATATCAATAATAACAATAACAATAACAATAGTAATGATGATAATAATGATAATAATAATGGTAACAATAACAATCATAACAGTAATAAACATCAAATTAATAATAACGATAATAGGAAGGATCGTAATGATAATACTGATAATAACAATGATAATAATGATAATGAAAATGATTACAAATCAAAACGATATCATTAATAACAATGATAACAATACCAATAACAACAATAGTGATAGCAGAAGATACGTTAAAAATAAAACCTAAGCAGAAAAATACACGTCCATTCACGCGGCGTCACGCATACGCATTACGACACGCACCTGCGCATCACACCTGGATATGGCGCCAGCGATTCTTCAACGGCATTTTCCCATTATCTCGCCTTCCTTCGAGACGTTTATGGCACTTGTGGCGTCTTGGGAGGATTGCAAAAGACACCCGTCGGCCTTGCTCTTTATAGTGCCATGTGGGCGTGACATGACTACTCAGTGATCGCACCTGGTGATGGTGGGTGCGTATGCTGTACGTGTGTGAGCGCGCGCGTATGTGTATCCGAGTAACGTGTATTTGTACGCAATTCTGTACATGTATATGTATTTCACGCGCAGCAAATGCTTCCGGTTGCACAGAAGAATAAAAAGGTGCTGAGAATATTTTCCCGTCGCATTCCTTTCTTTCCGTGACGCAAGACGAGCGAGTGTCCGGATAAGACAAGCGGATGTCCGGATAAGAAGAGCGATCTTACAACACAATCCGCGTAAGCGTATTGGTATCATGCTCCCGCGGCGCAGCGAGACAATACCCTCTGACAGGGGTGGTGCCTCCTCTCCCTCACCCCCGCCGTGACCCTTGGGGGCGTGGCCGTGCCCCCGAGACGCGAGAACATGCCCCGGAGGGACTTCCCCTTAACCCCTTCGTATCAGAGGTGACCCCGTAGTTCTCCCACACTTTCCAACGGAAACTGTCGCACGGAGAATGCCGGGGAGGTGTTGCACGCTGCACTGGCCTCCCCCCATTAACATCAAGTTGGATTTTCTTGTGGGTTTCACTAACCTTTATCATCTGTTTCTGTTTTGATCGAAAGTTAGGACGTCACAGACGGCACGGCCTGATTATCAGAAATGAATTTTGTATTCTAAAATTATCATGGACCGCCTTCCTCTTTGGTAACATCTTTAAGACAATGCAAGATATGAAATATATTCCGCATGGCAGGAAAATATTGCAAATCAAGAATAAGAATAAGAAAAGGAACAAAGAAGAAGAAAAGAAGAACCAGAAGAGGAGGAGGAGTAGGAAGAAGAAAATAATAATAACAACAATAAGACGAAGAAGAAAGAAAGCAAAAGGATATGTTGCAGAGGAGAGTGAAAAAATAATGCAAAAAATAAAGACTTTACAACGAATAAGCGAATCAAATATAAGCATTTAATTCGTGTGTTTAAATTCCAATCAATATGTTTAATTTAAAAATCAAACGTTTACCACATCTAACACCAAATAATTTCTAAACAAGCAAGTGCTGATAGTCTCCAAGGACAACAACTTATATACATATTTCTCTGTAAAGGGAAAGGCGCAAAAAGACACGCCCATTCAGAGAAATGTCAGAATAAATTATAATAAGCTTGTTGTAGGAGGTAAAATAATATGTTTGCAAATGATTTTCAACATATGATGCTTTAGCGTATAAGGGAGAGTGGACATTTGTATTTAAATTCGTTAAACAAAAGCTGAATAACAATATATATCCATCTTAGGGTATGCAAGAAAAGAACAAAAGATGATAATGATAGTAATCATATTGAAAATTGATAATGATAACAACAATAATAGTAATAAGGTTGATAGCAATGATATTAATAACGATGATGATGACAATAATAAGGATAATGATATATGAAACAAACAAGATTTTAAGGATAATAATAATAATAATAATAATAATAATAATAATAATTATAATGATAATAATGTTAATGATAGTGATAATAATGATAATAATAAGAATGATGATGATAATAATAATAATAGTAATGATAATAAAAAATAACATTAAAATTGATAATAACAATTATAATTAAAATAATAATACAATTGGTAATAATGGTAATGATAATAACAATGGTAATAATAATGATGATAGTAATAATGATAATGATGATACTAATGATACCCATAATGATAACAACAAAAATGATAAAATAGTAGTAATGATAACAATGATATTAGTAATAGCAATAATGATAATAACATCAAGATAATAATGTCAATAATAATGATAATGATAAAAACAATGATAATAACAATAATAATAATAATCATGATGATGATAATAATAATGATAAAAATAAAGATAATAATAATCATAACTAATAATGATGAGGATGATGATAATGATAATAGTAATAGTAATCATGATAATAATAACAATAGTAATCATGATGGTAATAATGATAATAACAGGAATGACAATAATGATAATGAAAATAATAATGATACTAATGATAACGATAACAATGATAATAATGATAAAAATATTTATAATCATAATGATACTGGGTTACAAAATAATGAAGCCAATGCTAATGCCATTAACACTGCCGATAACAAATACAAAAGGATTATATAAACACAACGATATCGATAACAACAATGCTATAAAAACAAAACTGGACAGACTTTGTACAAAGATTCTGAAGTGAGTTCTAAGGACATTCACAACAAACTCCCTGGCGCGTTCTGGTCTGGTCCCCGAGCTTGAAAAATGGCGGGGTAGATCACGCAAGCAGCTGGACGGAATGTAAATGACTATGTGCCAGCGGGAATCAGCGGTTAGCTGTAAGGTCAATTGAATTTATATTATACAGCATACTCGATTTAATTACGGGGCCTGTGGGTATTATTCTATCGCGGCGATTGATGATTATTTTTGTGAATCATTATATACGGCGAAGATCTTGAGGCTAAGCGTGGGGAGGCGCGTGTCGTGGGATGGTTCAGTTTGGTGGTTGGTTATGTATTTGTTTATCTGTGTGTGGAGTTATTATTATATTGCTTGTTATTGCTGGTGCTATTATTATCGTTATTGCTATTTATGATAATGATGCCAGCGATAGTTATAATAATTGTAATATTATTATTACTATCATCATTATTATCATGATTATGATGATCATTCATTATCGTCATAATCATTATTACTACTATTATCTCTTCAGTCTATGTAATTGTATTTGACCTTTTCAAGTATAACTTTGACTCATAGAGGAGTCGTCACTCATCATTACTCCTGGCAAATTCAAAATCAACATCCTAACAAATATGGCATCATCAAAGTTTCTTAAAAAGACCTACATTAA
>NW_020872907.1:420602-423102 GCF_003789085.1 Penaeus vannamei
TGGTTTGGGTCCGACTGTTTATTTGGTTTCCGTTTTGCCCCTGTGGATTTCCATTTCCATTATTTGAACTGAATCTCTGATTTTGACTTGGTTCTTGCACGGCATTGTTGAAATTACTTTGCTGTGCATTACTCCTATCAACATTCCCAGAACGTTGGTGATTCTGCACTTGGTTATTGTTTGAGTTTTGAACAGGTTGCCTATTCTGAATTGGTTGAGTATTCGGAATTTGTTGATTATTCTGAATAGGTTGAGTATTCGGAATTTGTTGATTATTCTGAATAGGTTGAGTATTCTGAAGAGGAGTATTCTGAAGAGGTTGAGTATTCTGAACTGGTTGCGTATTCTGAATTGGTTGAGTACTCTGAACACGTTGATTATTCTGAATTGGCTGATTATTCTGAGTGGGTTGATTATTCTGCAACGCCCGTCCATTGAATGCAGCTGAATTCTGAACCTGATTATTGACAGGTTGTTGGCTGTTAACTGAATTCTGAACAGGTCTGTTGGATGCTTGCTGGTTATCCTGTATGTTAGAATTCTGAATAGGCCTAGACTGTTGTGTATTTCTCTCTAAATTCTCATTTGGTATATTCTGTCTATTGTTATTTTGAAGTTGGTTTATCTGATCTGTATCTCCTGAATTTACTGCAGGAATATTTAGTCTATTAGAATTCTGGAATGACTGTTGAGAATCCCTTCCATCACTAAAACTACTATCTTGCCCGTTTGAACGAGACTGCTGTGTATTTGTCTGTAGATTTTTCACGAATCTTCTTATATTGTCCTCATCTAGATTATCATTAGGCCTATTTTCTCTATTTTCTTGAAACGGCTGCTTGGTTTCAGCACGCAGACTGTCGACGATGCTTCTCAAACTGTCAACTGGTCTGTTTTGACTGTTGGAATTTTGAAACTGACGGGGCTGCTCTGTTTCTGCTCTCTGTTTGAATTCGTTAATAAGTCGCTGAATGTCTTCTGTTAGACTGTTGGAAGGGTTGCGCTGATTGTCTAAATTTTGAGGACGAGTCACTTGCCTTTCCTGCTGTAACCGTTCGAGAATTTTCCTCAGGTCATCTTGATTCAAGTCACTGTTTGGACGATTCTGTCTATCGGTATTCTGCACTGGACGAGTCTGTTGTCTTTCTACAATTAATCTTTCGAGAAGTGTTTTTAAGTCATCTTCTTGGAGGTTGGTGTTTTCATTGAAATTTGTTTGTTGTCTGTCCGCACGCAGATCGTCGGCTGCATTGCGGTTTTGGGAAGAGCTGATTAATTGTTTATCTCTGTTTGAATTTCCTGTGAATCTGTTTTCGAAATTTAGGAAATCTTGATTTTGAGCTCTGTTTATATTTCGCTCATCGGAGTCTGAGAAGGAGCGATCGTTAGAGTTCTGTGCATTTCCCCTAAAATTATTTCGACGTTGATCTTTTTCACGTTCACTGACACTTCCTTGTGAAAGTCCTCTTTGGCGGGAAGCCTCTGATGGGTTGTTGAAAGCCTCTCGCTCTTTGAAGCCTTCTGGGTATTCTGGCTTGTGGAATGCGATGAGCTGGTCAATGAGGGACGCCTGGTCGAGGAGGGACGTCTTGGATGACCCTCCCGCGGATGACGGTCTTCGGGATGACGGCCTTCGAGATGACGGCCGAGTGGGAGGAGGAGTGAGTAAGCTCTTGGCATTACCATACTGTTGGCTTGTGGATCCTCGCGGTTGACTGGCAAAGTCTCGTGCTGAAGGTTGGTCGATCGTCTTGCCACGTCGTCCGTTGTTAAAGTTGTCGACCCTCCTATCATCAATTATGCCCCCGTCAATAATGCCGCCATCAATAATATCTCCACTGTTGAAGCCGCGACCACTTTTCCCTCGGGTAGATATTCTCCCCCCAATGATACCTCCATCAATAATTCCCCCGTCAATGAAGCCGTCGTCTCTGGAGCCACCTATAATGCCCCCGTCGACGATGCCCCCATCAATGATCTCGCCTCCGAGGTTCTTACCCCCGGTGTCACCATTCAGAGGCCTGCTTGTAATGCTGCCCCGGAGGAAGCCCCGTCCGCCATCGCCAATGATACCGCCGTCGACGATGCCTCCGTCAATGATGCCTCCGTCGATGATGCCTCCGTCGATAATGCCCTCATTGACTGGCTTGCTGTTTGCTCTGTTGTTCGAAATCTTCTGTCCCTGTGTCTCACGGCCTGCTGTTGGGTCGAAGTAGACTGCAAGAGGATCTCCATTAGAACCGCGGATTACATCGTCAAAGTCTGACTGGATAAGGCCCAGTGACCTGAGGACATCACTCATTTTTGAGCCTCTGAATGCATTCGCATTTAGTCTGCCAAGCACAATGGCGCCAGATTCCCCGCCGTCCCCACGTAAAATCCGTGATAGGTAGTTCCTGAGTTTATCAGACTGGTCCTCTGAGAGTGATTTCCTCAGTGGGACTGGTATGCCAAGAGCCAGAGGCAGGAGGGAGGCTTCTGACGGCCGTGCTGTCCCAGC
>NW_020872907.1:445602-448102 GCF_003789085.1 Penaeus vannamei
AAATGGATGAAAGATGGTATAAGTATGGATACACACGGTGTACTTTTATCAATGCACTTATTTGCACACGATCATTCAAGTAAATAAGAAGCTCCTCTGTCTGTCTGCCTGTCTATCTCTCTCTCTCTCTACACACACACACACAACACACCACACACACACACAACACACACACACACACACACACACACACACACACACACACACACACACACACACACGCACACGTATATATATACATATATATTATATACATACATACATACATATATATATATATATGTATATGTATGTATGTATGTATGTATATACATACATACATTATATATATATATATATATATATATATATATATATATATATATATATATATATATATATATATATACATATAACACACATATACGTATGCACATATATGTATACATATATAAATATACATAAATACACATATTAATATATATACATACATACATGTATATATCTATCTTTCTATCTATCTATTTATATATACATACACACACATATACATATGTATATATATCATGCACACACACACACATGTGTGTGTGTGTGTGTATTGTGCACACACTCACAGTATTGCCAATGCCGAGAACAGATATAATCCTTTCTACATGAACAGTACTATTTACATATACACTTACATGCCGAGTAACATGACCACAGAAATAGTACCCCCTGTGGGATACCTCCGGAACATCCAAGCACCTGTTCCCTTCGTACTCGTATTACTTAACATATGCACTTAGACCATGATAAAGATTAAAAAAAACATTCAGGAAACACGGTCTCCATTCTACGTTAGGCGTATGATAAGGGATCAATCTGCAGTCACGCCCATTGCACCATATATGAAGTTAACGGAGCGCTCACGGGAAGTGGAGTGGCAGCCATAGAGAAACTGCCTCGGGTCGTGTTGGCAACAGGACTTTGTCTCTCTCTTCTAAATTGTGTAATCGCTTTCAATTTGTCTTTATTTTGAATTATATGATTACTTTGAATATGTTTTTATTCTAAACTGTGTGATCGCTTTTAATTTGTTTCTATTCTAGCATGCAAACTTGCTTTGAATTTGTCGCTATTCTAGACTGCGATTACTTTCATTTTTTTCTTGGTATGATTTTGTGAAATGCGTTTACAGGTTGATGGTTTTATTTCGGGGGTGCAGGTTTCTGTAAGAAATGTGTACAGCAACAGAAGATATCTAACCGTTCTGGACAAACTGTGTATTAGGTTTTGGTACTTGTTTTATGAAGGAGGTTGTGATTTTTTGAGTTTTGTGTTTTTTTCGTGAGAGATGGAACATATACGTCATGTGTTACTGCGATACTTTAAAATGTCGAAGTTCAGTCAACTTATACGAGAGAAGCTGCATTCACTTTGTAACAGCGAATGTGAAAGTTTTCGCATTTGGCAATATATTATATATAATCCGACCAATAGATATTGGTCTAGTTAATATATCATACCCATGCCACTAGCTTCCTATATGTATTCCCTACTTGTCAAATGATGGTGAGAATGTATGTCTGTTTTCATGACAGGCTGATCAGCGTCGTATGATCGGTTGTCAGAAATTTCCGCTTAAATCGTTTCCCATTATCCTTCCGATTTTCCAAACCATCGGTACTCGATTTCCTCCCAGCTTTCTATCGGATGTACTTCGATGTCCGATCATATGGTGAGTGAAAGTAGTGGAAAGATCTGAAGGAAAGGCGGTTCTTACGAGATCAGCTCCTGGAGTGGGTGTCTCCTGAGGACATGCGTGATATCAAACACAGCTGACACGCGCAGGCACACATAAACACGTGTGTGCGTGCACGCATGCGGCAAACAAGTTACTTTCATGACTGTTGCTTGCAACATTGGTGATTGCATTTGTTACCAATCCCTCGTGCCATGTTTTTCGTTAGGTTAAATAAAAAGCATCCTCACGTACGACCATAACAAACACGTGTATAACCTATGATAGCATATAGGAACACACGTACACGACGTATATATATATATATAATATATATATATATATATATATATATAATATATATACATACTATATAATATGTATATATACATCTAAATAAGATACACAGACATACACAAAACTGTATATCAGAGCAGTAACGTGTGTTTCTTCATGTAAGGATGCATATCTGTTTTTCCTTTTCCGTCATGCCATTTCATGCCATTCGCTTTCCAGTTAATAGAAAGCATAAAAGATTAACATTTATAAACATACAATATATATATACAATTATATATATATATATATATATATATATATATATATATATATATATATATATATTATATTATATAATATATATATATTTATATATTAATATACATATATATATATATATGTATATATATATATATATCTATATATATATATACATATATGTATTGTGTATTATATAATATATATATATATATATATATATATATATATGTATACTATATTATATATATATATATG
>NW_020872907.1:478520-488520 GCF_003789085.1 Penaeus vannamei
ATCTCCATTCTCTCATCTCTCTCTCTCTCTCTCTCTTCTCTCGCACTCTCTCTCTCTCTCTCTCCTCTCTCTCTTCCTCTCTCTCTCTCTCTCTCTCCTCTCTCTCTCTCTATCTTCTCTCTTCTCTCTCTCTCTCTTCTCTCTCTCTCTCTCTTCTCTCTCTCTCTCTCTCTCTTCTCTTGTCTCTCTCTCTCTCTCTCTTGCTCTCTCTCTCTCTCTCTCTCGTCTGCTCTCTCTGTCTCTCTCACTTCTTTCTCTTTTCTCTCTCTCTCCTCTCTTTCTCTCTCTTCTCTCTCTCTCTCTCTTCTCTCTCTCTCTCTCTCTCTCTCTCTCTCTTCTCTCTCTCTCTCTCTCTTCTCTCTCCTCTCTCTCTCTCTCTCTCGTTTTTCACAATGACGTTAATAAGCACCTTTAGAGGAATCACACCTACGAAGTGTCATTGATAATTAAGGGCGTGGGAATAGTGATTAAAACATAATGAGTAACCCATGATACCCGACGAGTAGAGTTACTCGCGCCGAAGGAAGGTCGAGAGGTTCGGGTCTTCGCTTACTCGTCCTCTCACCCCCCCCCTCCCTTTTTTGTATTTTTGTTTTACTTTTCTCTGAGGCTTTTTTATGTTGCCTTTTTTGTGCGCCGTGACATTCCCGGATTCTTGTAGCTTGTCTCATTTGGTCGTGTATTTCTTATTTATGTATATTTTTTGGGTTGGTGGTGGTGGGGATTTTTTCTGCCCTTTGAGACTGAGGCTGATTATTTTATTTAGTTTGGGTATTAGTGAGGAAACTGGATAGTATATATATTATAGTTTATTACATATACATTATATTATTTGTATACATGTACATATATATTATATATAGTTGTATTATGTATTATATATGTGTGTGAGTGTGCCTATTTATAATATTTATGGGTATGCTTTTACTCTTAATCAGTCATTCACTCACTCACACACTCATTTTCACACCCACAATACCAATATCTCTCTCTGTCGCGTGCCCTAGTCTCTTTCTTCTCTGAACTCTCTTTTTCCCATTTCCCCATTCATAAGCGTGTGTGGGGTGGGGGGGGTAATCCCGATCCGGGCAAGGCTTCCGGCGGCGGCGCGTCGTTCCGTGATGGTTTTACGGTTGCGTTAACGAGGGTTCAGGTTGGCTGGGGTATTGGGTTGAGGGGGGAGGGTAGGGGGTGGGGGAAAGGAAGGGACGCAGGGGTTTGGGTTAGGGTAGGAGGGAAGGGGAGGGGGTTGGGAAAGGGGGTAGTGAGAGGCTAGTAGTTGGGCTGAGAAATTCAAAGGTGTTGGGGGATGGGTTTAGAAGGGGGGGGGGGTAGGAATGGATTGAGGTTTTGTTAGGCAAATGGGGATGGAAGGGGAAGAAGGTAGTAAGAGAAAGGATTCGGCAGGAGAAGGGAATGTAGTGGTGTTTGTTAAGGTAGAGGCGACTGAGTAGGGTAGGTAGGTATGGGGTATGGGGAAGGGGAAGGTTCAGAAGGAGAAATATTATACGGGTGGCAGGTGGTGCGGATCTGCTGACTCGCTCTAGGTGGGGTGTTATTAATTCCCGGAGTGAGGCAGATGAATACGATGGTTATTTGTAGGCCTCTGTATGTGTGTATTTATATGTATGTATGTATATGAATATGTATAGTTATTAATATTAGAATTCATTGCGTGTGTGTTAAAGCGCACACGCGCATGTGTGTGTATGTGTGTGGGTGAGAGAGAGAAGGAGAGAGAAGAGAGGGGGGAGAGAACAAAGGGAGGAAGGCAGACACATGCAAACAGACATAAAGAGAGGCGAGTGGCTGCCGGGCGCGTGATGCGGGAGTGCAAGAGGAAGCGAGGCGTCCGGTGTGAGTGTACTTTCCACCTTCGCGACACTTGCTCTTCTGGGTCTTTGTGGCGAAGAGCAGCGAAGGGGGTCAGGGGGAGGAATAGGAACGGGAAGCTGTATGTATTATTTTTATTAAATGGAAATAATGATGTAGATATGCAACATATACAATTACCACATACATACGTGTGTATACATGCATAGAGGCATACGTACTTGCTTACATACACACGCACCCACTTACCCACACGCGTAAATAACTGTACTTTCGCCCGTGTTTCTCCAAGGAAGATTTTATGCATTTTATATAACGTTTACCATGTGCATACGGAATCAAGAGCTACAAAAATTGTATTTTAACATCAGACGTAACACTGCTTTCAATGTCTTCTTTGACCTTTCCGTGTAAAGCTTTGACGTTTGAAATGACCTTATTTAACACAGCTTCACCTTTTCTTTTCGCTCTCTGTGTCACTTTGCTTCAAGAAAAGCATGGATGAATGAAAACACGGTTTGATAAAACTTTCATGCACTTGACGTAAGCACGATTTGATATTAATCTTGTTGCCTTCTTGAGAGAAATGCTCTGGTTTTGAATAAAAATAAATAAATAAATGAATAAATATTAATTAATTAATTAAAAAAAAAGAGAGAGAGAGAAAGAGAAGAAGAGAGAGGAGAGGAGAGAGAGAGAGAGAGAGAGAGAGAGGAGAGAGAGAGAGAGAGAGGAGAGAGAGAAAGAGAGAGAGGAGAGAGAGAGAGAGAGAGAGAGAGAGAGAGAGAGAGAGAGAGAGGAGAGAGAGAGAGAGGAGAGAGAGAGAGAGAGAGAGAGAGAGAGAGAGAGAGAGAGAGAGAGAGAGAGAGAGAGAGAGAGAGAAGAATATATATATATATATATATATATATATATATAATATACATATATGTATATATATATATATATATATATATATATATATATATATATATATATATATGTTATATAATATATATATATATACATATATATATATATATATATATGTATATATATATATATATATATATATACTATATTTATTTATATTTAATAGTATTAATTATATATATATATATATATATATATCTATATATATATATATTATATATATATATATATATATATATATATATATATTACACACACACACACACACACACACACACACACACACACACACACACACACACACACACACACACACACACACACACACACCACACACACACACACACACACACACACACACACACACACACACACACACACACACACACACACACACACACACACACACACACACACACACACACACACACACACACACACACACACACACACACACATATATTAATCCTAACTAATGCTAGCAGAATATGGCTAACGTTGTATTAAAATAGATGGCATTAAACAATTAAACAGAACAACATATTTTAAAATTAACAATTGCAACAATTATATACATTTAAATCTGACATTCATTTGGAGACAACTGACGCAAATCCTCGTCGACATCAGCACTTATTCGTTCTTTCTTTCGTTCCCTCCCTCCTTCCCTCCTCTCTCCGCTCCCTCCTCCTCTTGTCCCTCACTTTCTCCTCTCTCCTCCTCTGTCCCTTCGCTCTTTCTCCTCCTTTCTTCTACCCTCCTACATCATACTCTCATGTCTACCCCTCTCTACACTCACTTTTCCTTCTCTTTTGCCTCATTCCTCTTCCATTTTCATTTCTTCCTCTCCCCCCTCCCCCATTCCTCTACTCTTATCTCCCTCTCTCCTCTCCCTTCCTTTTCCTCTCTCTCCATTCTCCCTCCTCTCCTTCCCTCTACCCATATTGCCTCTTCCCTCCCTCGTCTCTCTCCTCCCTCCATCCGCTCTCCCTCCTCTCACCATCCTCTCTCCTTTCTCCCTCCTCCCTCTACCCTCTCTCCCTCCTCCCTCCATCCTCCTTCTCCTCCTCCTCCTGCCCTCCACTCTCCCCTCCCTCCTCTCTCTTCTATCCATCTCTCCTCCTATCCCTCTCCCTCTCTCCCTCCTCATCCCTCTCCCTCCTCCCTCCTCCCCTTCCCCCCTCCTCCATCCTCTCTCCCTCCTCCCTCCATCCTCCCTCCCTTCTCCTTCCTCCTCTCTCCCTTCTCCCCTCCATCCATTCTTCTCTTCCATACTCTCTCCTTCTCCCTCCTCCATCCTCTCTCCCTCCTCCTCCATCCTCTCTCCCTCCTCCCTCCCTCCTCTCTCCTCTCTCCCTCATCCTCTTCTCCCCTCCTTCCTCCCTCCACATCACCTCTTCTCCCTCCCCCCCCTCCCCTCCTCCCAACCACGCCCCAGACGCACACTCTTGGTGGCCGCGTTCGTTCCATTATCTTGCCTCGGGTACTCTGGCACTACCGACCAGACAGGCACTCGGGGGCCTCTCGTGAGTGTCACATGCCTGGTTGCTTCGAATGGGGTGGGGCGATGGGGGAGGTGATGAGGGGGGGGGTAAGGGGTTGACTCTTTGACTCGGGGAAGGAAGGGAGGGAGAGGGGAGGGGTAGGTTGGAGGCGGTGCTGCCTTTGTGACGTGACATTCACCCTGGGGGGTCGCCGGCGGCCATCACGTGGTGTAGGGGGGGGGAGGCACAAAGGACTAGGGAGGAGGGGGTAGTAAATGGGAGTAAAGAGAGGGTGGAAAAAAAGAGGGGGCGGAGTAGGGGGATCACAAAGAGAGGTTCACGTGTAGGGCAAGGGTCATTGGCGGCGAGAGAAAGGAGATTTTTTCGTGCGAGTGGATGGGTGTTGATTGGTTTTAAAGGGGAAGGGGAAGCGGTAGAGGGAGGCGGGAGCTCTGTATTGGGTTTTTAAAAGATCATTTCGGTATATGTTCCTTATTTTTCTTATTTTACCATTCCTTTCGTTTTTTTATGTGTCAATTTTCCGTTTTCTCCATTTTTTTTTTACTCAATTCGGTCTCGCCAGAAATTTTCGGTTATTTGATTTTATAACGATTTATTCAATCGAGATAAGAACATTGCAGCCATGAAGGGGACAATGATAGACAAGATGGGCCTAGGATTATTGCTGAGAGGAAGAATGAATTGACAGATAAATTAGGCCTAAATATGTTCAAGCTCTACATAGCGAAGGCGATTTGGAAGAAAATCGCGAAACTTTTTTTCCGGCGTAAATGAAGCTTAAAAATAATTTTCCTGTTCACCGGAATTACATAGGCCTACACCTGATGAACGTAAAGTGTCGAAACACGTCAGTTGATATTTTTGTTTTGTGGATTATTTTATCGCGATTATGTCTTTTCTTAATACGACATAATTAATTCTGTTTTCAAAGGAAAGGTTCAGCGAAAGTGAATAGTCGTGATTAAGAAAGGGAAAACTCAGAAAGAAGTTAAGGACACACAAAACAAACACACACTCACGCACACACACACACGCACACACACACACACACACACGCACACACCACACACACACACACACACACACACACACACACACACACACACACACCACACACACACACACACACACACACACACACACACACACACACACACACACACACACACACACACACACACAAAAAAAAAGGCAGGCAAATAGAAAGATAAACAAAGAGTGAGTGGTTGAGTGAACTGCATAGTTTTTAATGTTAATTAGAAGGAGAGCTTGATTGCGTAAGGTGAAGCAACTTGGATTGTTGATTATATTTAATTGGTTATAAAATTGCCGTAAAGGAAAATTGTGTAGTTAGCAGGTTAATGGGGATAATTATGTGTATAGTAGAGAATAAAAAGGGAGAACCATAAGATTTTGATGAGAAAAGGAACTACAGAAATAGATATGATAAATAGGAAATGGTAGGTGAAAAAATACGGGAGAAAAGATGATAAGAAATGGTAAAAATGATTTGATGATTAATCTCGATAAATACTGATGTTAGAACACGTAAGATTATTTCGTCAATTTTCAAATGGGTGATGTCTTGAGGATGCGAGGGCGTGAGGGCGTGCTAGACAACAGTTGGCAAAGGTTGGGAAAATGGGCTTGAGGTGTGAGGTCTTTGTTCCGGGTGAATCGTGCGCGGAAGTCCTGTGTGAGGGGCGGCGCGTGGGCGTGATAGAGCCTTTGATACGTGTGGGCGTGAGAAGTTTTTTTTTGTAGGCGTAATGGAGGCTTTGGTGCGCGAGGATGTGATAGAACCGTTGTACTGTGACGAATCATGTGGGAAAAGGGTGACACGTGGGCGTGATGAAATCTTTAATTGATGTGGGTGTAAAGGAGTTTTTCTTGGGCGTGATGTGGAGCCCTTGGTGCGCGTGGGCGTGATAGAACCTTTGTGCTATGACGAGGCATGCATGGAAGTTCTGTGGCGCGTGGGCGTGATAACACCTTTGATGACGTGGGTATGAGAAAGGCGTTGATGGGCGTGATGGAAGCCTTAGGATGGGCGTGGGCGTAGAGAAAGATAAGAGGGCGTGGAGCGCTGAATGGACGGAGATTTGGGGGTTTGGGGAACCTTTTTAATTAGGGTAATTAATATATATAATTAATAAAGGTTAGGGTGTGTGTGTATATACGCTAGTGCAATTATGGTAATTGTTTGACTGTTATATCTCTAGAGCGTTGATTAATTAGCAAATTACACTGTGTGATGGTATGATTTACGTTATATTACATTACATTAATTCGTTTAAATGAATATCACCAGCATATGAAATATTTAGTGATGTTATTTCTATTTTTTTTTTATTATTATAATGATATATGGTAGTTATGATGATGATGATGATTATGGTTATGATAATAATGGAAATTATGGTAATAACAATAAGGATTTTAATATTTGTTTTGAAGATAGTAATGATGATTGATGATGATAATAATAATAATTATTATAGAGATTATAAAAGCTTAATTCTGCCACGATACTTTGCTTGGACGAGATAAATATGCCGGGTCAGAGGTCACATGTATGGATATGTGTGTGTGTGTGTGTGTTTGCGTGTGTGTGGGTGCATGTATACATCCTACGCTTGACGGATTGCGGCTTTGCGTGAGAGCTCGACCAGGCTCTCTTGGGACGTCGCACTCACTTGATTGATTCTTGCACCAGATTGTTTAGCGATGGGCTTGAGATAAGTCTCTCTCTCTCTCTCTCTCTCTCTCTCTCTCTCTCTCTCTCTCTCTCTCTCTCTCTCTCTCTCTCTCTCTCTCTCTCTCTCTCTCTCTCTCTCTCTCTCTCTCTTCTCTCTCTCTCGTCTCTCCTCTCGCTATCCCCTTTCTCCCTCTCGCTATCCCCCTTTCTCCCTCTCGCTATCCCCCTTTCTCCCTCTCGCTATCCCCCTTTCTCCCTCTCGCTATCCCCTTTCTCCCTCTCGCTATCCCCCTTTCTCCTCTCGCTATCCCCCTTTCTCCCTCTCGCTATCCCCTTTCTCCCTCTCGCTATCCCTTTCTCCCTCTATCCCCCCTCTCGCTATCTCCCTTCTCGCTATCCCCTTTCTCTCCTACCTCTCGCTATCCCCTTTCTTCCTCTCGCTATCCCCCTTTCTCCCTTCCTTCGTTTTGTATGAATTTTTATTTTTTAGCTTGCGGTGAAAGGCCCCTGAGTTGGCAATTTGACAAATAATGAGAATAAAAGAAATAATTTTGAAAGAAAAAAGCGGAAAAAATATGTAATGCACTGCTCTTAATTGCCGGCTCGAGAGCGAACTAAGATGCAAAATAGGATGGAGGCGTAAGAGTGATGAGTGTGTGATGAGGAGACCGAGCAACAGTTGATTATGAGGGTGAGTGCGTTATGAGAAAGAGGGAGAGGGGGGGAGGAAGGGGAGTGGTGGAGGAAGGAAGTGGTTGTTAAAAGGGAGGGTAGGAGGAGGAGGAGGAAGTAAGAAAGAAGAAGAAGAAGAAGAGGAGGAGGAGGGAGAAGAAGAAGTAGAAGAGGAGGAAGATGAAGATGAAGAAGAAGAGGAGGAGGGGGAAGAAGAAGAAGAGGAACAAGAGCTAGTTGTAGAGTGAGGGAGGAAAAGTGAATGGTGATTAAGGGAGGAAAGTAGGAATGAACAGTGGTGAGGGGGGAGGGAAGGAAGGAGGGAACAAGAGTAAAAGAGTGGTGAGGGAGGGAGGGAAGGAGAGAACAAGAGTAAAAAGAGTGGTGAGGGAAGGGCAAAGTGAGTAGTAGTAACACGGAGAGGGAGTGAGGTGGAGTAACGAGGGTGATTCGTAAGGGAGGGAAGTAGTAGTAACACGAATGAGTGGTGAGGGAGTGAGGAAGTGGGATTAGTGGAGGAGGCAGGGGGGGGGCAGAGGGAGAGGGGGTTAAAATGAAGTAAAAGTGGTATCTCCTTCCGGTTTGAGCGCACTTGCCCCTTATTGTGTTGTTGTGGAAGCCGAGTGTCCTAGTGCTCGGGGCTGTCTCTCTGCCTGTCTGTCTGTCTGCGTGCGTGTATGTATGTGTGTGTGTGTGTCTGTGTGTGTGTGTGTGTGTGTGTGTGTGTGTGTGTGTGTGTGTGTGTGTGTGTGTGTGTGCATGGCAATTCCTGACGTCTTTGTTGTTTGTTTGCCGTGGGTTCTGCTCTGCATTCATGCTTATTTTTCTGTTATAGGTGGTCTCGTTTTGGGAGTGGCTTTGGGATGTTTTGATGTGGATAGAACAAATTCTGTATATCTATTTTTTCCGTGTTATATATATATATTTTTTTATATAAGGCGTTTTGTGTGTGGATACAGCGGGTAGAAGAAAACGAGGGGGCGTGGGCGTCCCGATAAGAGGATGTCATGATTTGCATAAATGAGGTGAAGCTTGAAGAAACAGGATATTTTATAATTAGCTGACATCAAGGACGCCGGGAAGACCTTGAGATAATAAAAAAGGAATTGAAGTATCCGACTTAAATTGCAGGATAATTGACAGAAGTACAACAGATATAAGTTGAATGCATTGCATGACTTCCTAATTGTGGCTTGCTTCCGCGTTTTGTTTTCTTTCTCTCTTTTACTTCTCCTCACTCTTATTGTTGTCGTTGTTATTATTAATGTTAATTAGTATTGTTGTCTTCATTCCCTTTTCTACTTCTCGTACTGAAATCTTCCCTTTCTCTCTCTCCTCCTTCCTCTTACTTCCTCTTCCTCTCCTCCGAACCACCTCTCTTACGTCAAAGGCGATTCGGAAAGTCGAAATCCAGACGACGGCGATCGAGCCCCGCTGGCTTGTCCCGAACGGCGAGCGACGACGCGACGGTGTGAACGGCCAAGGAAGGTTCTCCCGCGGGACGACACGTTCACTGCGCGCCGATCCGTAGATCCGTTCCCGACGAGGAGGAAGAGCGGCCGGCCTGAGACGGAGCGGGTCCTTGCGGAGTGTATGGGCGCCGCGCCCATACACTCCGCAAGGACCCGCTCCGATAGAGGGGATAGAGGGGGGAATTTGGTCAAAGGTTCGTAGGTTGTGGGGGATGGGGGTGGAAGGTAGGGAGGGGAAAGAGAGGGGTTTGTCAGAGGTTGAGGGGTTGTGAGGCATGGGGAGAGGTGGAGGGGGAAGGAGGGGTTTGGTTAGAGGTTGATGGGTTGTGGGGAATAGCGGTGGGGAGGAGAGAGAAGGCAGAAAGGAAGTTTGTTGACATTCCAGTGAGTTTTGGGATAGAGCAGAAGGTGAAGGGCGCTGGATGGCAAATAAGGTTCGCTCCTCCTTCCGCTTTCCCGCCCACTGCGGTCCTCCTTCCCACCTTCCTCCTTCCCATCCCACTGCCCCTTCCCTCTCTCTTCCTCCACCCCTCCCCCGTCCTTATTATTCCTTCCCATCTTATCCATATGCTTTCCCCTCCCTCTCCCCCCTTTCCCCATTCACCCTTCCCATTCATTTACCCATTTCCTTCCTTACTTATCGTTCGTCTCTCTCCCTTCCTTCTTCTGCCTCCCCTCTCTCCTCGTTCCCTTCCTCCCCCTTCCCCTCCTTCTTTCCCCCCTCCTCCCCTTCCCTTGCCCCTTCTCCTCTCTCTACCCCTCCCCACCCTTTCCTTCCCCCCTACTCCCCTCCTCCCCTTCCCTTGCCCCTCTCTCTCTCTCCCCCTCCCCCTCCCCTTCCTTTATCCGTCTCTGACACAAGAGCTGTCAACAAAGGGGGGCGCGAGCGGGAAACGACCAGGGATGAA
>NW_020872907.1:501020-506020 GCF_003789085.1 Penaeus vannamei
AGAGTATCCTCTCCTGTACGTACATATATATATATATATATATATATATATATATATATATATATATATATATATATATATATATATATATATATATTATCTCTGACGTATACACATGAGTAAGACCACGACATGTGACATGGGGTCCATGTGCGTGCGCATTGTTAATGATAGCTGCCTTCAAGAGTGTGGACATGGCGATTGCCTTGTAGGTGTGGGCGTGGGCGTGGCTCGTGTGGGTGGAGGTGGAGTCGCCCGCCCACACTTGTCTGTCGTCGCCACAACTTTGCGGCGGTTTATTTAGATTTCGACGCAGACGGCTATATCAGCTGATTTCGCTTGTGCGTATCGCCGTGGTTGGCTGTGGGGGGTTTAATTTCTATTGGGTTTTGCTTTTTATATCTGCGGAAGGTACAGGGGACTAATGATTACAAAAGAATTACTTTATGTAAGGGTAGATAGGCCTTAATAGATGCGCGCGCGCGCATCACACACACACACACACACAACACACACACACACACACACACACACACACACACACACACAACACACACACACACATACATACATACATACATACATACATACATACATACATACATACATACACACACACACACACACACACACACACACACACACACACACACACACACACCACACACACACCACACACACACACACACACAACACACACACACACATATGTATGATATTAATTTATTTTACGCACTTGCTTGACACCTTAAAAGATGAATAGATGTGTAAGCATATATATGATACTGATTTATTTTATGCACTCGCTTGTACACACAACATTTACATCGATATATTTTCAGTTTTGTAAAAAAATAAAGGGGGGGGGGGGACTTGTAAATGTATATTTCAGTGATATTTACTAAGACGTTTTTTTCTGAGCGCTCGTGGTTGAAATGGGGGGTGGGGTGGGGGGGGCAGGGTTAAAAGGGGATGTCAGCAAGGCTAAAAAAAGGTGCCGATGGTAAGGCCACTTTTTAAAGGCTGTGTTAACATGGTTAAGAGGGAACGAAATGATTTTTTTTCTGTTTCTCCCTTCCTTCTGTCGCTCTCTCTTTCTTTTCCTCTTTTCTGTCTTTCTTTCGTTCTTCCCTCCGCCACCCCTACACGCCTCACACATCCAACATCATCCTCCCTACGCCCTACTTATTTGCTACATTACCGTGTTCCACCCTCCCCACCATAGTCTCCTCCCCTACTCTGCCATAACTTCATACCACTTTAATACCCCAACAACCCACCCCCTCCCCTCAACCCCAAATCTTCCCTCCCCACAACTCCAATCCACAGGCCTCCACACCCACAATCCACCTCCCCCAACACCCCAGTCCCCCCCCCCCACACTCCAGCCCACCTCCCTCCCCAACACCCCAGTCCACCTCCCCCCCCACCACCGCAGTCCACCTCCCCACCCCGCGTGCCCCCCCTACACCCCAGTCCACCTCCTCCCACACCCACAACAGCAAAAATTGCCGCCAAATGCTCCCTTGCAATTACAAATCCGCGTCGAGGGTGAGACAGCAAGGTTGCGCGCCCATTATTCTAAGGAGACTCGACCCCGGGAGCGCTTGCCATTGTCACGGGCGCATGACAGTGCTGAACGTCACGCTTGTTAAGAGGAAGCTGCTGGAGCCTTTTCTTGGTTCGTAAGGTGGTTGTGCGGGAGTAATCTAAGGGTGATCTCAAGGTTAGGATTTTTTTGTGTATGGTGTGTGTTTTGTTATTTTTCTTGTTTTTTTTGTTGTATTTTTGGTTTTTTTAATGACGGTCGTTTTTTTTTTCCGTTTTTTGTGTGTGTATGTGGTGTGTGTGTGTATGTGCGTGTGTGTGTGTGTGTCTGATTTCGTGTGATTACCGTAGCATTTTTATAGGGGTCGTATTTGTGTTTTTTTCTCTCTTTTTCGTATTTTCATTTATGTACCTATATTGCTTTATGCCATCCATATATCCTTATTTCTTCCTTCTTTGTCTGTTTATTCTTACTTATTTTGTCCCACGCCCGTCCTTCTTTACACACCGCGAGCCCTATTGTATCGAATGTATATCGGCTGGAAAAAAATACAGCCATAATGTATGAGAGACATCCGGGGATTCGTATGCTAATAGCGAAGCCTCTATTAGGAGATGTACCAAAGGTTATCTAGATCGCGGGAGTCCTATCACCGGTGGAGAGGGAGGTATGCTAATCGGGTGGGGATTGTTTCTGCGTTTTGTATAGAGGGTTGGGGGGGGTATGAGGGCTGAGGGGGGTTGGTTGTAAGGGGGGGAGGGTATGAGGGCTAGTGAGTGGGGATATGTGTGGGGGAGGGGGTATGAGGGTAACGTGTGGGTGGGGATTTGCGTTGGGGTATGAGGGTGGTTGTAAGTGGGGAGGGGTATGAGGGGTAGTGAGCGGGATATGTGTGGGGAGGGGGTATGAGGGTACGCGTGTGTGGAGGGGGTATGAGGGTACGCGTGTGTGGATGGGGATGCGTGTGGGGGAGGGTGAGTAGGGTGCGCGGGTGTGTATGTGTGTTGGAGGAGGGGTATGACGGTACGAGTTGGGGGGGAGGGGTTATGAGGGTACGTATATTTCGGTGAAAGGGTTGTGTGGGGGGGGGTATGAAGTTACTTGGGTGTAGGTGTGTATAGGAAGGGTATGAGGATACGCGCGTGTGGATGCAGTGCGAACTGATTGTTATATCATAGTGCAAAATCTATCACAACTTTTTTTATCGAGAGCAAACTGTCGACCTTCCTATACCTACCTTATCAAAGTCTATCGAGGAGAATCGCTTCGATAGACCCCTGCCTATGTCGGTGCTGCTCGGGCTGACGGAGCGCTGGCGGAGGAGAGCTGACAGGTGATCAGGCCTTGGGCTCGTCTGTTGCGTCACACATGGGCACGCGCGGGCAGAGGTGACGGTGTGGTCACGGAGAGGGCAACTGTGGGAAGGCTGTTTGGATATAGCCGCCTTGTTGTGGCGTTGTTTGTGCGCGCTGCGTGCGGCGCGTGGTGTGTTTGTGTGTTGTGTGTGTGTGTGCGGTTTGTTATGTGTGTGCGTTGCATGTGCGTGTGTGTTGTGTGCGTGTGTGTGTTGTGTGTGTGTTGTGTGTGTGTGTGTGTGTGTGTGGTCATCGAATGTACGTTCGTGTGTGTCAGTAGGCTGACAGGTTGCGCTAGAGAACAGAAAAGAAATCAAATTTACCGAATGAAAACAAGATGGCAAAAAAATTAGAACTCCATCAAGCCGTGAGCTGAAGCGAGACTCGCCCTTTCATATGCACGTGAAAAGGAGATTGGGTCTTGCGAGCGGCCCGCCTTTGCAGAAAATCGGTTGTTCGGATTCTCGGACGCCGGACTCTTCCCTTCGCTCGAGAATTGCCCGGTATTCCGGTTAACAGCGCTTCGTTTTTAGGCCTATGTTTTTGTGTTGTTTTTTGTCTTTTTTATAGGTGATACTCCGTTGTGGTTTTGCTAAGTATTTCCTGTTATGTGTGTGCGTGTTGTTTTTGTTTATCTCTCTCTCTCTCTCTCTCTCTCTCTCTCTCTCTCTCTCTCTCTCTCTCTCTCCTCTCTTCTCTCTCTCTCTCTCTCTCTCTCCTTCTCTCTCTCTCTCTCTCTCTCTCCTCTCTCCCTCTCTCCCTCTCTCCTCCCTCCCCCTCACCTTCCCTCCCTCCCCTCTCCTCTCTTCCTCTCCTCTCTCCTTCTCCCCCCCTCTCTCCTTCTCCCTCTCTCCTCTCTCCTCCTCCTCTCCCCCCCCCTCTCCTTCTCTCCCCCTCCTCTCTCTCTTCTCCCCCCTCTCCTCCCCCTCTCTCCTTCTCCCCCCCCCCTCTCTCCTTCTCCCTCTCCTCTCTCTCCTTCTCCCTCCCCTCTCTCTCCTTCTCCCTCCCTCTCTCTCCTTCTCCCTCCCCTCTCTCCTTCTCCCTCCCCTCTCTCCTCCTTCTCCTCCCCTCTCTCTCCTTCTCCCTCCCCTCTCTTCCTTCTCCTCCCCCTCTCTCCTTCTCCCTCCCCTCTCTCTCCTTCTCTCCTTCTCCCCCCTCCTCTCTCCTCTCTCCTTCTCTCCCCCCCCTCTCTCTGCCTATCTCCTTCTCCCCCCCTCTCTCTCCTCCCTCTCTCCCACCCTCCTTCCCTCCCTCCCGTATATTATCTCAATTTTTACTTTCTCATAGTGAATGTCACAAATTCCTCACGAGGTCAGACTTGCCTAAGCGGAGAAAATTAATAACCTCTTTTCCCCGTATGCAGTTAGGAGACTAATTTTCCCCGGTATCACATTTTGCGAGAAGGATCAAAGGTCTTTTCTGTCACCCGCACTTCGAAACAGCTGATTGGGAGACTGGCGTAGCGGGAGTTTCGTGACGGAGAGCAGGGAGTGTGGAGCAGAAAACGTTTGTGTGATGCAGTTGTTCTTAATGACATCGTCATTATTATCATCATCATCATTATCATCATCATCGTCATCATCTTCATTATCATCATCATTGTTAATCATCTTCGTCCGTACCATCACATCATCGTTGCTGTTATCATCACATTGTCATCATCATCATATATTTATTATCATTAAAGCTGATTATCATTTTTTCCATCAGCTTCATCGCAATTGTTTGAAATGCTAATAATACCTATGATAATATTGATGATGATGATGATGAGGATAATGTTGTCGAACGATGATGATAATAACGATGACGACGGCGATGATAATGATGACGATGACGTTGATGATGATAATGATACTAAGTATTATGGTAATATTAATAATGATGCTAATGACGATGGTGATGGTGACGATTGATGGCGATGTGCGAATACTTCCCCACCGGCGCGACGCTTTTATTTCGAAAGTGATTTTTCCCTCTTGTGTTGCAACAAAGTGGTTCTCGCTCTCACGTCAGTCAGAGCAGACACGCTGACACGAAGATTGGACATAGAAAACGGGATGATGGCGAGGGAGAAAGCAGGGGAGGGTGAGGGC
>NW_020872907.1:513520-523520 GCF_003789085.1 Penaeus vannamei
TGCAATCAAACCGTGTGTGTAGGCAAGCATTAAGATGGAAAAGTCGCAAGCAGTGAGATGATCTTGCTTTTCTTCTTCTTCCTCTTCTTTTTTTTTCTTCTATTTCTTCTTCAAGCAGTTTTTTTTCCTTATTCCGTATTTTCCCCTTCTTATTCTTCATCTTCAAACCCTATTTTCCCCTTCTTCTTTATCTTTATCATTTTTTTCAAGCACTATTTCTTTCTTCTTCTTCGTCTGTCTTCTGTCTTCGTCTTCAAGCAGTATTTTTTTCTCTTCTCCATCCCAGTGCCATGCTTGTTTCACAATAAGGAAGTGAAGCTGTTCCGCTTCGGTTGATGTTAAAGAGACAGAGAAATGGAAGGGAGAGAGATGAGAGAAAGTGGAAGAAAATATAAGATGATAAAAATGAAAAGGAAAAGTGGGAATTAAGAATAAAAAGTCGATGGATAAGAGTGAATTAGAAAGCTCGTGACGTCATCAAGAAAGGCACACAGGTTATCTTCTTGATCGGTTGTGGTTGCAGAATGTTAATTAAGACGTTTATCTGCAGGCATGAAGGCGCGCGTCGTCCTAAAAGACTATGTATCGAGAGTGAAGTGAACATTAAAGGATATATGAGTTTATTTTCAGCGATGAATTAATTCTACCCCCCCCTTGATTAAATGCATGATAGGTGATTGCTGTTTTCTTTATTACTTACCTCTCTCTCTCTCGTACGTATGTATGTATGTATATATATATATATATATATATATATATATATATATATATATATATATATATATATATATATATATATATATATATATATGTGTGTGTGTGTGTGTGTGTGTGTATGTTATATATGTATATATGTATGTATATGTATTATATATTTATATATTATATATATATAATATATATATACATATACATATGTATGTATATATATTTTTTTTCCTTCCCCCTCCCTCTCCTTCCCCCTAACCCTCCTCCTCCCATTCCATCATTCAAAAGCGGCACTACGGATATGCAGTCACACAAGGGCCGCGCTGTCCAAACCGAAGTCCCGCATTGAAACCGCCTTGCCGCCGAAAAAGTCCTCGATCGCACCTAATTTGATGATGAAAAAGATAAATAGATAACACGATTTCCTCCGTCCTACATCGGCTGGTAAGCTCGCGTGTTTCCATGTCTAACCAGGATTAGCCTCGTTTCCGCCGCCCAGCCCGCGTCCGCGAGTCACGCTGGTGTGGAGCGCCTTTGTGCCGCCGGACAGACCACCCGATAGGCGGAAGTCACCATGCATGGCTTCCACCTTCCTGAATTGGGGGTTGGGGGTGGAAGGGGAGTGGGAGAGGGGAGGCGAGGGAAGTAGGGGAGAGGGGGAAGGGGGTGGTAACAGCTGATTGATTTGATTGCTGTGGCATGGAATGTATGGGTTGATCTGGGGTTTGTGTTTGAGAGGAGAGAGGGGTTTTGGGTGGAGAGATATTCTGGGAATTTGCGGGAGAGAAAGGGGAGCGCTGACGTTTTCATTTTGCCGGATTTGTTGGTCCACTTTGATTTGATTTGATTGAGTTTTTTATTTTCATTTTCTAATTGATATGTTCTATTTTATCTTGATTTTTTTTCTGGATTTGATATATGTTTCAATCAGGGTTTCTCTATTTGTTAAAGATCTGAATATATATTTTCTGTCTCTCTTTCGTGGTTCTTGACTTTTTTCTCGGTTTAGCTAACTAGAGAAACCCGATACCTGCCTGTCATATTTATTATTTTTCATTTGATATGTTTCATATTATATAATTTTTTTTGGATTTGTTATATCTTTCGACCAGGATTTCTTTATTTGTTAGATATCATAATGTATATTTTTTCAATGTCTTACCTGTTCATTGTTTTCATTTTTATCTGATAAGAGAAAACCCGATACCAGCCTGTCAGTCGCTTTCTTTTTTCCCTCTTTTTCTTTTTCGTTAATTTATAATTTTTTTCCGTTTTAATCTCAAGAGGGAGGAGGGATAACCTACGAAATGTCAATATAAAAAATATTTTGTTTAGTCCTACGTCAATTACCTTGATGCATTTGGTGTATAACCATTATGACATATAATGATATTGCGATATAAGTATAGGGCATAGCGTGGTCATATCCTTGGGCAGTACTTCAGTAGAGAGAGAAAAAGGTGCTATTTATTTTATCTGCATTGAGATCATATGAACTGTGGCATGGCGGATCCGTAGAGTTCGGAGAGATATTTTTTCCTCCTTGCGTTCTTTCTTTCTTTCGTCTTTTTTATTCGTCTTTTTGCCTATTGTTGTTAGTGTTATTTAGTGTTATTATATGTGTTATCCTTGTTGTTGTCATCCTTTTTATTGTTATTGTTATTATTGTTGTTATTATTGTGATTATTATCATTATTATTATTGTTGTTCTGTTGCTGTTGACGCAACTGCTGTTGTTAGTATTATTATTGTTGTTGTTATTATTTTTATTGTTTTTATAATAATTATTATCATTATTATTATTATTATTATTATTATTATTATTATTATTATTATTATTATCATCATCATTGTTATTGTTAATGTTATGATCATTGTTATCGTTGTTTTTCTTTTTTTTCCTTTTCCTTTTCTACGACTGCACACCGAAACCCTTCCCAGCAGCGAGCCTTTTCCCTCTAATCAGGAAGTATCGCGATTTTTTCCCCTCGCTGGTATAAAGCCGTCAGGATTCCGGGTCAGAGAGACGTCATGAAATATCAAGTTCCGTGAATAAAGGATTAGAGCAGTATTGACGCGTGCGGAGTGGAGGGGGAGGAGGGGGTAGGAGGGTGGGGTGGGGGGGGGTGTTCGGGGAGGCGGTAGGAGGCTTGTGCTCTGAAGGGCTTTGGATTTTTTTTTTTATTATTATTATTTAAAAGTTTTTTATCTATTTATTTTTGTGTGTGGGTTGTTTGTCTGTTTGAGGGAATTAGAAGGTGGAGGTGGGAGATAGGGGAGAGGGGAAGGTTTGGGAGGAAGGGGAAGAGGGAGGGTCAAGAAAAGAGGAAATGGAATGGGAAAGATCAGGGCTAAGACAATTATCTGAGTTCTATTTATGTTTTTTTTTCATTATTGCTATTGTTATTTCTTAATTTTCTTCTCTTTATATTTTCCCTCCTAATTACTGCCCTTTTTACTCTTCCTAAAATTCGTGTGTATATATATATATATATATATATATATATATATATATATATATATATATATATATTATATAGGGCATGATAATGATGTTTGTGTTTTGTGTGTGTGGAAAATGGTAATTTGTGAATTGTCCTGTGCATTCATAAAATTATACTTCTGTGCTATTTGCTTTCATTAACCCGTTTTATTATGGATGCCTGTACACGTGTCTATACATGTGTCTGTCTGTATCTGTGTCAGTGTCTATTTGCCTATGTCTATCGCCGAGTTTCCTTATACGTGAAGTGAATCCCCACATGCCGGCGGAATGCAGGTTGCGTGCGGAGGGGGGGGGGGGGGTAAGGGTTCAGTCGTGGGTTGTGGACCGTAAAGTTTGGTGGGGGGGGGGTAGAGGGGGGTTGTTAGGGTCGGATGTCAAACGTGGCAGAGGGGGCAGGTGGGAAGGAAGGGAGGGAGGGGGTCAGCCACTAGGTCAGCGAGACGAGAGGTCAGAAAGGTGAGGTATGTTTGTGTGTGTGTTTTTCCCCCTTGGTTGTACGTAAGGCATAATTGGTTGTGTGCGTTTGCGTCTGTGTCTGCTACCGGTTCGCGTGTGCGTGTCTATGTGTCTGCATCTGTTTGCTCCTGTTTCTTTGTCCGTGCATGCCCTCGCGAATGTGTCATGCCAGGTAAATTCAATGAGAGAATTTTGCATCAAAAGGTCACAGTGCTCTTTGCGATATCTAAACCGATCTCAAGCGATTTTGAACTCTAAGCGCATGCAGTAATGAGCGCTTTGATTTTTTCCTCTCTTTTTTTCATGATTTGCATTTGCGACTTTCGGTAAATGTCAAGGGGGACACGATAGCAAATTCACAGGACTTTATGTCGTTTTGTGTCGAAACGAAAATATATATTATTATTGTTATTGTTGTTGCCATTATTATTATTATAATTATTATCATCATCATTATTTCTATGGTTCCTCTTATTATTATTATTATTATTATTATTATTATTATTATTATTATAATTATGATCGTTAGGTTTACTATTATTATTATTATTATTATTATTGTTGTTGTTATCATCATCATTAATATTATTATTATTTTATTATTGTTGTTGATGTTTATGTCATAGATATAGTCACATATTGATTTATCAACAGTCCCTGTATTCTGTTTAGTTTGATACTACGTTCAGTGTATATATTCATTTTATTTTATTCATCATTTTTGCATCATCATTACTATGCAACATTTCATACACGCCGGGAAGGGTAAGTTTTGTTAGCTTTGCATTGTGGTGATTCAGCAAGCAGATGTAAGGATGCATTGCAGGGTTTACTAACAAGGTGGTCGTGGGCGAGGCTTAGACTGTGAGCGTTGGGGGCAGTTGCGGGCGTGGTTTCGAGGTGAGTGAGAGGGGGCGTGGTGGCTGGGTGTGGGTGTGTGGGCGTGTGGGGGGAGAACCTAGTGGTTGGCGTGTTCATTTTCGTGGTGTCAATGCGGCAGGTTGAGGGAAGAGGTGTGTGATTTTTTTTTTTTTTTTTTTTTGGAAAATCCCTCTTCAAAAAACGTACTGGGAATCTTATATTTATATATATATCTGTTTTCGTTTCTATTCTTATTGATTGTGATTGCGAATCACGGCGAATCTAATATTTCATTCTTATCAGAAATAAGAAAATATGATATGTCTGCTACCTTCACCCGAGAAGCTCTGAGTGATACGTTGATCATCATCTTTATCATTATCATTATCACTATCACCATCACCGCTGTCATCATCACCAGAAGGAGAGGTACGGAAGGAAAGAGAGAGAAAGAGAAAAAGAAAAGAAAAGAATTGAAAAAAAGCAAAAGGAGGAGAGAAAGAAGGAAAGAGGGAGAGTGAGAAGTAAGCACAGAGGAGGAGAAAGGGACTGTAAGGAGAAAGGAATTTATACATAGAGAGAAAAAAATAATTTGGTGTAACGGCTCGAGAAACTTGCTGGGGAAAGTGAGATGAGGAGACTGCCTCTAGGAGAATAAACTTGTTTACAGATGCACTAGAAGACTCTTGCGTGTTTACGTTTACAAGTAGAGGGATACATGATAAACATACTGTCATGATACATACTGTGGAGAAGAAAAAGCACACGTAAAAACTAATATTGATGCATGCAAATGAAGCTGTCCGTTGTGTACGTAGAAGTAGGCAGCTAGACTGACATTCAAAAGAGATATTAACGTGTAAATATACGGTCGCGTGTATATGAGAATTTTATATTATGCAGTCCGCCCCCCCCCCAAACACACACACACACACACACACACACACACACACACACACACACACACACACACACACACACACACACACACACACACACACACACACACACACACACACACACACACTCTCTCTCACTCTCACTCTCAACTCTCTCTCTCTCTCTCTCTCTCTCTCCTCTCTCTCTCTCTCTCTCTCTCTCTCTATCTCTCTCTCTCTCTTTCTCTCTCTTCTCTCTCTCTCTCTCACTCTCCTCTCTCCTCACTCTCTCTCTCTCTCTCTCTCTCTCTCTCTCTCTTCTCTCTCTCTCTCTCTCTCTCTCTCTCTCTCTCTCTCTCTCTACTCTCTCTCTCTCTCTCTCTCTCTCTCTCTCTCTCTCTCTCTCTCTCTGTCCTCTCTCTGACTCAGATGGAGGGGGGGAGTGGGTTGAGGAAAGTGATAGAGATTAAAAGTAGAGACAGCAAGAAACCGATAGAAAAGAGAGAATTAAGATAGAAATAGTAGGAAAAGGGTTAGAAAAGGAAGAGGAAAAAATAAAAGCATTAGTTGAAAACAAATAATGGATGGGAGGCAGAAATTGTGAATGAAAATAAAAGGAAATAAAGGACGGAGAAGAAGGAGAAAAGGAGATAGAAAACACGTGAACAAATGATCAAGAATGTGATGGTACGAGTGAGCTGATTAAGAAAAAATTGAGTTGCAGTAGTTGTGTGATGCAAGATGAGAGAGAGAGAGAGAGAGAGAGAGAGAGAGAGAGAGAGAGAGAGAGAGAGAGAGAGAGAGAGAGAGAGAGAGAGAGAGAGAGAGAGAGAGAGAGAGAGAGAGAGAGAGAGAGAGAGAGAGAGAGAGAGAGAGAGAGAGAGAGAGAGAGAAAGAGCAGAGAGATGGAGCGAGAGGAGAAAGAGAGGAAAAGAGAATGAGAGGGGAGCAGAGAGACAGACAGACAGTGAGTGAATGAATGAATGGGTGAATGAGAGAGAGAAAAAATGCGAAACGAGTCGAGAATGTGAAAAAATGAAATGGAAAACCAGGAAAGGAAATCAAATAGAGTCTCAAAGAGGGCACCGGGAGCAATTTACTCGAAAGAAACCAGGAGGCTAGAAAGGCGGACGATGATGACCGATAAGAAGATAACAATGGAAGAAGAGAGAGAATTAGCGGATTGGAGCGAAGGTCAGAGGTCAGACTGGAGCGCGAGGCTTTGAGAAAGTGATGAAACGGACGTCGAGCTAAAGCGGATAGGAGGAAGGGAAAATAAAAGAGGGAGAAAGGGGAGACAGGTGGAGAGAAATGGAGGTAGGGAAGAGGGAGGGATAGAGAGGCGAGAGAGGGAAAGGGAAGTGTGAAGAGAACGGGTGGATGAGAAATACAGAGAGAGGGAAAGGTTAAAAGAAAATAAAGCTAAGGTGGATGAGGGTATTAAAAGGAAAATAAAGAGATGAAGGAAAGTACAGAGGCGTGAAAAGAAACAGAGGGAAGGAAAAGGGAAATGAAAAATGAAGAGATCGGGAGGGAGGCGAGAGAAAATAGGAAGGAATTGAGGACGGAGGAACAGGTAAATCAGCCAGTTCGAAAACAATAAGACAGACAGAGAGAGAGAGAGAGAGAAATTATTATAACCAGTAAGAGGTCAAACATCCTAAAAGAGGAGGAAAAAGTGAAATAAAAAGAGGATTTGATAACAGCTGGACAGCAGAGAGAGAAAGCAAGTTCTTTTTCGATAGCAGGTGACGAACGAGACAGCAAAGATAAGGAAAAGGACTTTTTTCCTTGCAAGTAATGATGTTGTTTGCTGTCCCTAGAGGTTGCGGAAAGTTGCAGAATGTAGTTGCAATTGCAGTGCCTCGACGAAAGAGGATATGCAAGAATATAGTTGCTAATGAAGGGAGATTGAATGTTGCAAGAGTTGTGTCTGCGTTCCGGGCCTTTGTGTTGGGGAACGGAGTCATGACCAAGCCGCAAGCCGCAAGCCACACGCAGGCAGTCACTAGCTCATTCATTCGACCATTCATTCACACACGCATTCATTCATTCACTCGTCTGTTCATTCATCATTCATGTATTACAGGCAAACGGACGTACGAAGTAGAATGAAGTAAAAGAATAAAGTTCAAAAGAATAATGATAAGATGGAAGCAAATCGTGGTGATTGCATTTTCTCATGCACTGCCAAGGATTTGTTATGCATGACCGTAGGGATGGTCCGTGTCATGAATAGAGTGGAGTAACGAATCTCTTGTTCATGATATCTATCGCATTATTCCCCAATGGCATTCGAAACACGACGTAGACAATAAAATATAGATACGAAGAAGGAAGAAAAAAGAAAGAGGAAGCAAAGGATTGAAAAAGGAGAATAAGAATATGGAGAAGTGGAAAGAAAAGAGGAAAAGCAAAAGGAAAAAAAAGAATCATAAGTAAGTAATAAAGAAAATGAGATTAACGAAGAAGAAAGGCGAGAAGGTGGTAAGAGACAAGAGTAAAAAAAATAAGGTAGACGAAAATAAGAAGAAAAACAAAAAAGAAATAATGAGAAAATAAATAAGAAAGGGAAAATAGAAATAACAAAAAAAAATTAAAAAAAATCGAATCGAGAGAGAGAGACGCATCTCGATCTCGTTCGCAAGCGCGCGGATGAGGTGACGCCCGCCGCCCCCCCACCCGCCGCCCCCGCCCCCCCCCGCCACCCGCCCGCACGACTCCGTTCTTTCGTTCTGCTTTTTTTGCGTGCGCGCGGCAGCCTTCGACGCGACGGCTCGGCCTTGAGACCGGCTGATGCTGGGGCGATAACTGCGGCCGCTCTGCTTGCTTGGAGACACCCCCGTTTGCCTCTGTGGTATGGGTGAGGGCGGCCGTGCATGCAGTCGCTCTGGCAAGCACGGGGGAGAGGGGGTGGGGAAGGGAAGGGGTGAGGGGGTAGAGAGAGAGGGAGAGGGAGAAGACAAAAAGAGGGGAAAGGGTGGGGGAGGGAAAGGGTGAGGAGTGGGAGAGAGGGGAGAGGGAGAGGGGGTGGGGGGGAAAGGGTGAGGGTGAAGGTGTGGGAGAGAGGGAGAGGGAGAAAAGAGAAAGAGTGAGAGCGAGTGATTGTGTATGTGCGTGCGTGTGTGTTGTGCTCGATGTGCATAAACATTTAAATTTAAACTGCACGTGTTCATATGCATTTTTTAAATCAGAAGAGGCGGAGAATGTTTTGCATAATCCATTGTTTTTTATATAAACTGGATTATATGTTTGATCTTGTTTTGTGGGAAATTCTAGTGTCAGATCTCCTTGACTCTCGCCTTCAAGATTCCAAGGACCCGCTCATCTCTTCTTTTCATTAGAGCTTTACTCCCTGCTTTGTCGTCTTATCGCCTCTTTTCCTCGTTATCTTTTCTTTCTTTCTTTTTTATCTTAATCTTAGCTCGACCCAGGGGAGACTAGAAGGAAGGAAGTAATAAGAAAGGTTGGGAAGATTGCTGTGAAAAGATGAGGTGGGGGAGCGTCTAAGGAATGAAAGAAAGGGGAAGGAAGGAAAGAGAGAAGGGGGAGGAAAGGAAGAAAGGGGGGAGGGAGAGGAAAGGAAGAGAACGGAAGGGAATGAAAATAAAATGAATGAAAAGAAAAGAAGAGAGCAAAAGAGAAGCTGAAGCAGGAAAGGAAGCAAGAAATGGGGAAAGGGAAGGGAAGTGAAAATAAAGGAAAAGAATAGAAGAGAAGGAGAAGGGTGTTGGAAAAGGAAGGACATAGAGGGGAAGGAAATGGTACGGAAAAGAAACAAGTGCAGGTAATCAAGAGATGGGAGACGAAGAAAGTGAAAAGGGGAGGAGAGAGGAGAAGGGAAGGAAAAGGAAGATGAAAAATGAAGGGACTGAAAGTCAGAAAAGGGAAGGTGTGAAAGGTGAAGACGGTATGGGAAGGGAAGTGCAAAGAAAAGAAGAGGAAAGGATGAAAGGAGTGGAAAGAAAGAGGATAAGAGAAAAGAGGAGGTGCAAAGAAAAGGAGTTCAATTAAAAGGAAAGACATACACGACAGAGAATAGTTGACTTACCATACAACGAGTCCCTGATTCAGCGACCGAAGCATCACCTGCCGTGAGTCTTTGCGCCAATTGCACCATCTGTCCCTCTCCTCTTGAACCATCTGCCGCTCCCGTCGCTCCTGCTCCCAGCTGTCCAGAGGGGAGATAATCACCTATAGTATCTTCGAGTATGTCTGCATTTATCTAAAAACACACGCATACACCAGCACATACTCGCGCACACAAAAGCGAACACATATACGGGCGCAGGCATACGTTAACGCAAACGCAGATATGCCGTCAGTCACTCTCACTCTTACTATCATTTGTGTAAAACTCGAAATGTCATTTCTATTATTTTTCCAGATCATTATTTTTTCTCTCGGTCTCTGTGTCCCGGCTTGCGTCACCCTCTCGCCTCTGCGTCATTTAAGGAAAGAACTCAGGAAAAGGTCGAGTCATTCGGCGGTTGGAGAATGCGGGTGATCCACACGCCATGCGGCCGGCGGGGGAGTGTGGCGCTGAAGGGATTCGGGGGAGTTGGGGGGGGAAGGGCGACGGGATTTGGGG
>NW_020872907.1:528520-541020 GCF_003789085.1 Penaeus vannamei
TTCCTTTTTTTCTTGCTTTATATATTTCTATTTTTCCCTGTTTTCCTTTTTTTTCCTTTCTTGCTTTCTCTTTTTCTACTTTTTTGTATTTTCTTTCTTTCTTTCTTTCTCTATTTCTGTTTTTTTTCCTTTTTCTGTTTCCTTCTTTTTCTTTTTTCTTATTTTCCTTTTTTATCGGATTACCATCATCGAGCTGTAAAGAACGGTTCTAACCCGTTCGCGATAACCTCGTTAGTTACTTTCAGCGCCGGGCGGTGGGGTTGTGGTGGAATATAGTGGGTTGTGATTATAGAGATTGTGATGGAATATAGAGGTTGTGATGGAATAATACGTGGGTTGATAGACATAAGGATATTTACGTGTATTTAGATTCGTGTAGATGGGAATAGATAGAGAGAAGGTAGTCTTGATAGGTAGGCAGGGGGAAAGACACAGAGAGATTGGTAGGTTGAAAGATAGATATCAATAGAAGGGGTAGATAGATAGTGATAGATGGACATAGGTATATAGAAAGATTTGTAGAGGAAATGTTCGCCAATTACGTCATATTCATTTTCACGAAATGTGGTTTTCATGAAGGGCTGATTGCTGTGAATGTTAACATATATCATTATTGGCTTATTCGCGCTCTGGAATTAGCATGTATTCAGAGAAATTACATGTAATAATCTACGTATCTATAGATTTTTTTTTCAAATGTTATATCCTATATAAGGTGGAAAATTGAGTGTTGAATTCATATGTTGATTTCGGAATATTGGTAAAGGATTTTTGCATAAGGGTTTTCAGGAAAAGATGCCATGTGTTGAAGGAGAGATCAAATATGTGAATAAATGAATATTTGTATGCTTGTGAAAAGTGCTGTGTGTGTGTGTCTGTCTGTTTGTCTGAGGTGAATGATGTTAAAAAGAGCAAAAGAAAAGTCAGAAAAACAGTTAATTAAAGATGTGAGCTGAGAAAGCCCGTTAATGTTTTGTGTGAATCAACGGCGAATGAAAAATGAACGAAGGCGTCTACGTCTGTGGCCTTTGACGCCTTCAGGCTAGATGTTCAAGTAAATGTCTCAGAGGTTGACCATGCTGGAAGGCCGACCGTGATCGCGGGCCTTGGTTGGGCCAGCTCGTTTGGTCTTGGGATTTTATGTTTCTGTTTTGTATATTTTCTCTTTTTGTGTCACGTTTTATTGTATTTGTATAAGTTACGGCTTTAGTGAAGGAGGCCGTTTTGCATTCCACTGGTCATGTTAGCTTTAAATTAATTGTATTTTTCTTTTCCCTTTTCAGAACCGTGTAAAGGCAACAAGAATTCACAAGAAGCAAAAGCAGTGAAGTCACGTGACTCGCCGTTTAAGACAACAATCTCAGACAATTGGGGAGAATATACTATCCCCTTGCCTCTCGACCTCAGTAGAGAAACAAGTTGATAAATAAATAGATAGATAAATTGATTGATAAATAATAGAGAAATAGACAAGTAAATACATCAAGCCTCCCCCAGTTCGCCGGTTTTTCTCGCACCTTCAGAAGGCAACCCACACACCCTGGAGGCGCCGAGATGGCCGGCGGAGGCAGCCCCGTGAGGCGCCCTGAGGCCCGGGACGCCCCTCGCTGTCCTCTCACGCCCCGCGAAAGGAAGTGACGCGGAGGAACATGGAGGAGAAGCGGGGCGTCGGGAGGTAGAAACGGAGGGACAATTTTTTCGCGTATACCATCTTAGGAAGAGGAGGAGGTGACACTCGCACTCTCTCTCTTTCTCTGTCTCTCTCGACGAGTGTGAGTTCGGAGTCAGTGGCCAGCGAGCGACGAACAGTATCCATTTAAAGAGGTTGGCACCGGGCGCTCGTCGGTATTCCGTAACTCGCACGCCAAGGGAAACCTCACGAGCAACTCTTTGCTAGTTGCTTTCGGGAGGAAGACTGAAAAACAGCAACCCAGTCGTTATTGTACAGTGACGTTAATTGATGTGAATGGATGTTATCTAAATAATAAATAATAATAATAATAATAAGTAAATAAAGTGGAAAGAAGCAAATAGATACGAGTGGTCGTGGCTAAAGTCGTTCTACAGGCGATGGCTCTGTTCTGACGCGTCGTCGCGCCTGCCGCCGAGGACGACCGCCGCGAGTGTGCGAAGGCAGCGAGAGAGCGACGACTACGTGCCCGCTCGCCGTTCTCGATGATCACCATCACCATGGACGACTACCACGACCAGAGGTTCATCCGGGCTCTCATGGTCCACCCGAGAGCCGGACCCTGCAGGTGAGTCGGCCCTTCCTTGCCTTTTTTCGGGGGGGGGGGGGGATTTTTACGTGGGTCGTTGTTTTGTTGTTATTTCTGCTGGTGTTTTCTCTCTCTCTCTCTCCTCTCCCTCTCCCTCTCCTCTCCCTCTCCTCCCCCCCCTCCCCTCTCTCTCTCTCTCTCTCTCTCCTCTCTCTCTCTCTCTCTCTCTCTCTCTTCTCTCTCTTCTCTCTCTCTCTCTCTCTCCTCTCTCTCTCTCCTCTTTTTTCTCCCTCTCTCCTCTTTTTCTCCTCTCTCCTCTTTTTCTCCCTCTCTCTCCTCTTTTTCTCTCTCTCTTCTCTTTTCTCTCTCGTCTGTCTTCTCTCCTCAGCTCATTCTCTTTTCCTCTTCTTCCCTCCATCCGCTCGCTCACTCTCACCCACCCACCTCCATCTATGTACTCAAGTATCTATCTGTCTATCAATCTACCTATCGCTCTATCTCTCTCCCATTTCCGAAGCTCTTTAGTCTACCCCCCCCCCCCCGCCCCCGCCCCTCCTCTCCCCCGCCCACCCTCCTCCTCCTCCCCCCCCACCCTCCTCCTCCTCCCCCGCCCCCCTCCTCCCTCCTCCCCCCGCCCAACCTCCTCTCCTCCCCCCCCCCACCTCCTCCTCCCCCCCCCACCCTCCTCCTCCTCCCCCGCCCAACCTCCTCCTCCTCCTCCCCCGCCCAACCTCCTCCTCCTCCTCCTCCTCCCCCCCGCCCAACTCCTCCTCCTCCTCCTCCTCCCCCGCCCAACTCCTCCTCCTCCTCCTCCCCCCGCCCAACCTCCTCCTCTCCCCCCGCCCAACCTCCTCCTCCTCCTCCTCCCCCCCCCAATCCTCCTCCTCCTCCTCCTCCTCCTCCTCCTCCTCCTCCGTCCCCGTTCCCTCCTCCTCCTCCTCCTCCCTCCTGCCCCCGCCCACCCTCCTCCTCCCCTCCTCCCGCCCACCCTCTCCTCCTCCTCCTCCTCCCCCGCCCCCTCCTCCTCCTCCTCCTCCTCCCACACCCTCCTCCTCCTCCTCCCCGCCCGCCCGCCGACTCGTTCTCGCACCTGGGCCCTGGGCGCCGGGAATGTTGGCTCAGCCTGCCTGCCTCCCCCTCGCCCGCCCGGGAAATCGAATTATCATCAATTCATATCTTACTCGCCAAAATGTGAGGGATCGAAAGAAAGCCGAATTATGGATTCTTTTTTCTTTCTTTCTTTTGATTTCTTCTCTATTTTTGTTTAAGGGGTGGGATTAGGTAGGAGTGTGGGGGAGTGGATGTGGTGAGTTGTTTGTCATTGCAATCATGGTCGTTATCATCACTAAAATTATAATCATCATTATCCTTGTTACTGCTATTACTACTACTACGACTATTGCTACTATTACTAGTATAGTTATTATATTATTATTCTCATTTAATTTATATCATGTGCGTATATGTGTGGACTTCTTAGCGTGCATGTACATGTGTATGTCTGTGCAATTAGAGCGTCTGGTTGCGGTAGTCGCCCCTGTCCCACGGTAGCCTCCGCCGGGTCACAGGTCAAGCCCTTCCTGACCTTTGTGTACAGCTTGTGTGCGCGTTGGTGAGTGGCTTTGTGTAGGTGCGTGTGCGTGTGTACGTGCGTACGTTTGCATGATAAACTCAAATCTGCATGGGAATGAGTGAGTGTTATTGTAGTAAGGAAGGTAAGGAGGGTAAGGAAGGGAGATGAGGAAAAGAGAGAGGCAGAGACGGAGAGAGAAGGAAGCGAGGAAGAGGAAAAGGAGAATGAACAAGGATCATGAGAGAGAAAGAACAAAAAGTGGGTGGAAAGGAGACAAGAAGACAGTAGGTACATGAGTGAGTGTGTGTGTGCGTGAGTGAGCGAGTGAGTGTGTAAGTGTATGAGTGTGAGTGTACGCTACTACGTGCTGGTTGAGCCCGGGGCGAACCCTGGGGCGGCGGTGAAGATCCTCGGGGATGTAGTAGCGACATTCGTTGCAAGAGCGGAGGTAGAAATGCAGAAGAAGAAAAAGAAGAAGAAAAAAGGAATAAGAAGAGGAGGAGGAGGGGAAGGGGGAAGAAAGAGGAGGGGAAGGAGTTTGAGGTGGATGAGGGCTAGGAGGGGAGGAGTAGGAATAGTAGTAGGAATTAGAGGAGGAGGAGGTTGCCTCCTTTGCTGCAGGACAGAGGCTGGTTCGCGACGCGGCAGAGGGTGGCGTATACAATATTATATTGTTTAATCGTAATATGTTTGATAGCGTCATGTGTTTGATAATATTATGTCATAATTTTACGCAAAATGATATTATTGTAGTACTATATTGTTTAATGCTCTGCCCGTTTGATGTTAAGTTGTTCATAAAACTCATTTGTAATATGTTGTTTAACTGAGGGCGAGGAAGTCCCTTATTATGGTGTCGTGTGATTTAAACTTTTTGTTCTCACCAGAAATTTGTTTTTTTTAGTCTACGTCTGTTAGTTTTTATACATTTTTATCGGTTGAATTAGTAAACGGAGGAAATATTTGTTAAATGAACCTTTTTTAAAGTATATCTCGAGTCTAATTGTTGATGATGAGAATAAGGATAAAATGATAGAACTGAACCTGATGGGCGAAATAAATATATTATTATTGATCTAGTTAAGCTTGATGTTTGAAGATCAGATTTACACCTATAAATCATATTTATAGAGTGATTTCGTCATAGCACTCCTTGGGCAACGCGCTGCAGCAGCTCGTCCCACAGTTGGGTAAAGTTTTTGTTCCGTGCGGCCGCCCTCCGCGTCGTCGGCAAATTCGCTTAAAGGCCAAAGCAGCTTCTGTCCCCAGATGCTCCCGCCATCATGCTCAGGAGGCTGATGCCGATGCGTGTCTCCAGTCAGTCGTTAACAGGTCATGCAAATATCATGCACGGGGCCGGGGAACAGGGCGGGCGCCTCTGTTGTCTTTGTAGACACTGTTTGTCACTGCGGATATTGGCGGGGATCTGCATGTCCTCCTTGTCCTTTTTGCAATGAGAAGCGCTGCAATATTGCAGGAGTTGGAGGGGCGTCGATGAGGTCGGGAGTGTGTGAGAGCGAGCGACGGTGCGTGCGAGGCTGAGCTCATTTGCTCTGGTGTTTGTGTTTTGTTTTTGTTCAGAGGTCTTAGATTGTGGAACATAACCCCCCCCCCCTTTGCACGCGCACATTTCGTGTGGTGTCCGCATGAATGTGTGTGTTTGTGTTTGCGTGCATGCATGCGTACGTCTGTGTCTATGCCTGCATGTGTGCCTATGTCTGTCTGTATGTCTTTTGTTTAAGGCGTGGTAACATCCGCTGCTTGGAATTACGCTTTCGCCTGCACCGGCTTTTGCGGTCCCCGAAGGCGAAGATGCATGGGACCGAGGGTCGCCCCGGATCGCGCCGCCCGGCCCTTCCCGGGCGTGAATGGGGCGCTCGTGGGAGTTACCGGCGGCTGCGACCTGCTCGACGAGGCCGGCGACTTGGTCTTTGGAGCACTTGACCAAGAGTGCGTCGCCCCGCTGGCCATGATTAGGGCCCATTTAGCACAATTGGTATTATTTTAGGGCGTAGTACTCATTGGCGGGATATGTGTTGGGAAGTATAGCATTATCTACCTGGTGGTGTTGGGATATTCTATAATTATTATTTTGATTATTGTTGTTTATTCTTAGTCTTGTTTTTATTCACATTCATGTTTCTGTTGCTGCTGCTGTTGTTATTTGATTTAGTTTTATATTTCTATTTATTTTATATTTATTCATTTTATTCACTTGCTTTTGATCTGGATATCAATTTATTGTTTGAATATAAATTTGATCTCCCAGTAGCCGTGCTAAATTATTCTGAAATTATTTTTGATATAGTTGTAGTCTCAGACTCCGATTTCCACTGCTCCCATTCAATTGACTTTCACCTGCATGACGCTGCCTTTTTCCCCTTCGGCATCGCACTGCTCTTGCCCGCCCCCCCCATTCCCCCCTCCCTCCATTTATCCCTTCCCCCCCTCACCCTCCCTCAGTTCATCCCCTTCCCCTCGCCTATCCCCCTTCCCTCTCCTACCCCTCCCCTTCCCCACTCCCTGACTCAGTCGCAGCAAATCGAGTGTCAGCGTTATAACTCAATCCCGGGGTTCCTCTGCGTGGCCCGAGAGCGTCCTCGGTCCTCGCTGTTTCCCAGAGGCGATTATTCCTTCCCCTCCCTTTCCCCCTCCTCTCTTTTCCATTCCTCTTCCCCCTCCCTCTCTTTCCCCTTTCTCCATTTCTCATTCCCCGTTTCAATCCCCTTTCCCTTCCATCTCTTTCCCATCCTCCCTTTCTTTCCCCCTCCCTTTCCCATTACCTATCCCCCTCCCCTTCCCTCTTCCAGCCCCTTCTCTTTCTCCCTCCTCCCTTTCTCATTCCCCTCCCTCCCTTCCCTCTCTCCAGCCCCCTCTCTTTCTCACTCCTCCTTTCTCATTCCCCACCCCTCCTCTCTTCTACCCCCTCCCTTTCCTTCCCCGCCCCCCTGCTCCGCGCACTTACAGGTGTCATGAACTAATTGTGACAAAGGGTGCTGAGGGGGAGTGGGGGTGGGGGATGGATGCTGCAGTTGATGGAGTTGCTGAGGTACTCCGTGGGGTCACAAGGTCAGGGAGAACTGGCGGCGAGACGGGGGAGAGGTAATCGCCGCGATGCTTGGTTGACCTTGGCCCACTCTGACCCCGGTGCAGCTCTCCCACGACAGGATAATGCCCGGGGGTTGGCGAGAGGTCACGGGGGAGGGATGCTCGGGATTCGGGAGAGGGCGGGATCGGGAGCGTCGGGTCAGGAGGGCGTGGTGAGGCGGCGAGGAGAGAGGGGAAAGCTGGGGGCGTATGGGGAGGGGGAGCGGGAGGGAGGTCGTAGCGGAGGTGAAGCTAGAGGGAGAAGTCGAAATGGAGGTGGAGAAAGTGGTGGTGGTGGTGACGGAGAAAAATGAGGAGGTTGTAGTGATGGGGAAAAGGAGGGTGTGGTAGTGGAGGAAGAGATGGAAGTGGTAGTGGAGAAAAGGGAGAAAGAGAAAAAAAATAGGAGGAGGGAATGGGCGTGAAGGTAAAGGAAGTTTATGTAGAAGTTGAGCGAGAATAAAAAAGAAATGCAAAACAGACGATGCAAAATACGAAGAAAGGGGGGAATTGGGGGACAGAGGTTGTTTTTGAGTAAATGACGCGAGAAGATATCGCACAAAGGAAGCCTCCCTCTGATCTGAAAATTGTTTTCCAGGGAACGTTATCCAGAGCCCTTGAAATATCTCGCAGGATTTTATTCAGCTCTTTGTCTATTCTCCATTGTTTCTGTTCGCTCAGTCTGTCATTAGAGAGCTAGATTTGTATTTTTCATTGTTTTATGTTTGTTCAGTATATAACGATCGAACAATATTTTTGTTTTTTGTTAATGGCGTGATATTTACTCAGTCTGTAATTATCGAAAGAGATCCATATGTATTGTTCATATATTCTTATTTATTCATTAACGAATTCCTTGTTGATATGCAGATGAGGAGAGTTCAGCCACGAAGGGTTCTGGAACCGTCGCTCAGCTGAGCTTGTGTTTGACACGCCTTTCGTCTTAACATGTAAATTGTTGGTGAGGTGCCTTATTGCATGTTCAGTTAAAATTAGTTTGCATTAAATTAAATGTTATCAGACAGGTATGACTTGGTACGTAATCTTACATAGATTGATAAAGAGACGGATGAGATGAGGATAAAGACTTTATATGTATATGTAGAGTTTCGCTTCGCTATAATTACAACGACTGAACACAACACCAAGTAAAGAAGATCCACCTACACCAAAACCCACCCAGAGACGCCTTGCATGCCAAAATACTACACCTGTATTTGATGAGTCGTAGAGTGAACACATACGGCAACCGTCGACCTGGCTGTACGTTGGTGCACCGACTACGACACGTTACAACACTTGAAAACTGCCCTACACGCCAGGGAGGTCGTCTTTTCCTTAGGTCCAAGGGGCTCGGCGGCGACGGGTACAAGAACTGTCCAAGGCGTAACTCCTCATGGATCCTCATTCTCTCATTTTCTCTGTTTCCTGTGAGACGCTGTATAACTAGAAAATAAGGACTAGAATAAAGACTACAAAGACAACAGCGTCTGATGAAAACCAATAGGATTAAGTTGGTAAAGGAAGATAATAACATGAATAAGACAGACATAGAAGGGGGATCCGAGAGAGAGTTAGTGAGTGAGTGTGTGTGTGTGATTGATATCTGGTGCGAAGTGGCGCATGAATCATTGCTCTAAAGTTCAGTTATTATAGAAGTGAAAAATGGGCTCGAGCTTTGTTATTATTTCACTCAAAGGCCTTTGATAACATGTTTAACATTAACCAGATTGATAAGCGTTGCGGCAAAGGAAGGAAAAATAATAAACTCTGCCTTTTTGAAATATCACACACACATACGCACACACATTAATGTGAAATCATTCCCGTTGTATCGCTTTTCATCGTTCTTTGTCGGTTTGGGGGAAATTATATTGTTGGTTTCTCAAAGGAAGGCATCATTATTTTCATTATTTTCTTCACTGGATCAATATTTTCGTGAAAAGTTCAATCTGAGGGTAATCTGATTCCCTCATGGCGTTGGGTGTCCAGGAGTCAGTGAACCGTGAATAACTGAAGAATCACATTGGTTTTTCTGTCTTCACTAAATAATTCAGATGTTAAAGTATCGATGTTATTACCCGTGGCTCAGTTCTTTACATGTTCTCCTCCACCTTCTCTTTCGCCATCATATTGCTCCCTTTTTTCCTCCCCACCATGTCTCCTCCTCCCTCTCTTGTGCCTATTTTTTTTCTTCCTCTATCTCTTCCTTCTCCCCTCCTCTTACGGCCTTTTCTTTCATCTCTCACCCCTTTTTAATCCCTATTTCCTTTCCTCTCCTCACGCCCTTTTCCCTTGTCTCTCCTCCCTCTCTCCTCGTCCTCATTTCTCCTTCTCTCCATTCAATTTCCTTGTCCTCCTCCTTCCCCCTTTCCCCTTCCCCCGCCCCTTTCCTCCCCTTTCCATTCTCCCCTCCCCACCCCTTCTCCCTTCCCCTCGCGCCCCTTTCCTCCCCTTCCCCTCGCCCCTTCCTCGCCTTCCCTCACGCCCCTTTCCTCGCCTTCCCTTCTGCCCTTCCCCTTACGCCCTTTTCCTCCCCCCCCTTTCTCTCCCCCGGTGGTCACGTTGGAAGGTAACTCCAGAGGAAATGACCAACATCCGGGAGGAGCGGAGGGGCGGCAGGGTGGTAGGCAGCAGGTAGCAGATAACAGGCAGTAGGGAGCGGGGAGCAGAGAGCAGGCAGTAGTTAGCAAGGGCTGCAGAAAGTAGCAGGGAACAGACAGTAAGAAGTAGACGGTAGGCAGTAGGTAGCAGAAACCTGGGAGCAGGCAATAGTTGGCAGGTAGCAGGGAGTAGGTAATAAGTAGCATGGACCAGGCAGTAGAAAGCAGACAGTAGGCAGTAGGTAGCAAGGGGCAGGTAGTAGGTATCAGGCAGAAGGTAGCAGGGAACATGTTGAAACAATACGTAGCAGGTAGTAGGGAACAGACAGTAGGTAGCAGAGAGCAGACAGAAGGTAGCAGGGAGCAGACAGAAGGTAGCAGGTAGAAGGCAGTAGATAGCAGGAAGCTGACAGAAGGTAGCAGGAAGCAGGCAAAAAGTATCAGGGAACAGATAGTAGAAAGCAGACAGCTGGCAATAAGTAGCAGGGAACAGGCATTTCGTAGCAGGGAGCAAGCAGTTCGTAGCAGGTAGTAGGTAACAGGGAGCAGACAGTACGTAGCCGGGAGCAGGCAGTAGGTAGGGAGCAGATAGCAGACAGTAAGTATCAGGGAGCAGGCAGTAAGTAGCAGGGAACGGGGAGTTGGTAACAGGGAGCAGATAGCAGACAGTAGGTAACAGGGAGCAGGTAGTTGGTATCAGGGAGCAGACAGTAAGTAGCAGGAAGCATACAGTAGGTATCAGGGAGCAGACAGTAGGTAGCAGAGAGCATACAGTAAGTAGCAGGGAGCAGGCAGTAGGTAGCAGGGAGCAGACAGTTGGTAGCAGGGAGCAGCCGCAGGGAGGGAGCAGACAATAAGTAGCAGGGAGCAGACAGTAGGTAGTGGGAGTAGTAGCAGGGACAGTAGTACGTAGAGGGAGCAGGTAGAGCAGGAGCAGACAGTAAATAGCAGAGAGCAAGCAGTAAGTAGCAGGCAGTAGGTAGCAAGGAGCAGGCAGTAAGTAGCAGGGATCGGAGCAGGTAGTAGGTAGCAGGGAGCGGACATTAAGTAGCAGGGAGCAGGCAGTAGGTAGCAGGGAGCAGGTAGTAGGTAGCAGGGAGTTAGTAGCAGGGGGCAGGTAGTACGTAGGAGGGAGCAGGTAGTAAGTAGCAGGGAGCAGACAGTAAATAGCAGGGAGCAGGCAGTAGGTATCAGAGAGCAGGCAGTAAGTAACAGGGAGCAGGCAGTAGGTAGCAAGGAGCAGGCAGTAAGTATCAGGGAGCAGGTAGTAGGTAGCAGGGAGCAGACAATAAGTAGCAGGGAACAGGCAGTAGGTAGCAGGGAGCAGGTAGTAGGTAGCAGGGAGTTAGTAGCAGGGGGCAGGTAGTACGTAGGAGGGAGCAGGCAGTAGGAATCAGGGAGCAGGCAGTAAATAGCAGGGAGCGGGCAGCAGGTAGCAAAGAGCGGACAGTAAGTAGCAGGGAGCAGGCAGTAAGTAGTAGGGAGCAGCAGTAGGAGGGAGCATGCAGTAAGCAGGGAGGAGGTAGTAAGTAGCAGGGAGCAGACAGTAATAGCAGGGAGCAGGCAGTAGGTAGCAGAGAGCAGTAAGTAGGCAGTAGGTAGCAAGGAGCAGACAGTAGGTAGCAAGTAGCAGGCAGTAAGTATCAGGGAGCAGGTAGTAGGTAGCAGGGAGCAGACAATAAGTAGCAGGGAGCAGGCAGTAGGTAGCAGGGAGCAGGTAGTAGGTAGCAGGGAGTTAGTAGCAGGGGGCAGGTAGTACGTAGGAGGGAACAGGCAGTAGGAAGCAGTAGGTAGCAGGGAGCGGGCAGCAGGTAGCAGAGAGCGGACAGTAAGTAGCAGGGAGCAGGCAGTAGGTAGCAGAGAGCAGGCAGTAAGTAGCAGGGAGCAGGCAGTAGGAATCAGGGAGCAGACAGTAGGTATCAGGGAGCAGGCAGTAAGTAGCAGGGAGCAGGGAGGAGGTAGTAAGTAGCAGGGAGCAGACAGTAGGTACAACAGTTGGTGAGTAGACAGTTTAGCAGGGAGCAGGCAGTAGCAGCATAGGTAGCAGGGAAGCAGGCAGTAAGTAGCAGGGAGCAGGCAGTAGGTAGGGCAGGGAGCAGGCAGTAGTAGCAGGGAGCAGGCAGTAGGTAGCAGGGAGCAGGCAGTAAGTAGCAGGGGGCAGGCAGTAGGTAGCAGGGAGCAGGCAGTAAGTAGCAGGGAGCAGGCAGTAGGTAGCAGGGAAGTAAGTAGCAGGGAGCAGGCAGTAGCAGGGAGCAGGCAGTAGTAGCAGGGAGCAGGCAGTAAGTAGCAGACAGGCAGTAGGTAGCAGGAGCAGGCAGAGGTAGCAGGGACAGGCAGGGAGCAGGCAGTAGGTAGCAGGAGCAGGCAGTAAGTAGCAGGGAGGCAGGCAGTAAGGTAGCAGGAGCAGGCAGTAGGTAGCAGGGAGCAGGCAGTAGGGCAGCAGGCAGGTAGTAGCAGGGGGCAGGCAGTAGGTAGCAGGGAGCAGGCAGTAGGTAGGAGGGAGCAGGCAGTAAGTAGCAGGGGGCAGGCAGTAGGTAGCAGGGAGCAGGCAGTAAGTAGCAGGGAGCAGGCAGTAGGTAGCAGGGAGCAGGCAGTAAGTAGCAGGGAGCAGGCAGTAGGTAGCAGGGAGCAGGCAGTAAGGCAGGAGCAGGCAAGTAGGTAGCAGGGAGCAGGCAGTAAGTAGCAGGGAGCAGGGCAGGTAGCAGGGAGCAGGCAGTAGGTAGCAGGGAGCAGGCAGTAAGTAGGCAGGGGGCAGGCAGTAGTAGCAGCAGTAGGTAGCAGGGAGCAGGCAGGTAGGCAGTAGTAGCAGGGAGCAGGCAGTATGTAGCAGGGGGCAGGCAGTTAGCAGGCGCAGCAGGCAGTAAGTAGCAGGTAGCAGGAGCAGGCAGTAGGTAGCAGGGAGCAGGCAGTAGGTAGCAGGGAGCAGGCAGTAGGTAGCAGGGAGCAGGCAGTAAGTAGCAGGGGGCAGGCAGTAGGTAGCAGGGAGCAGGCAGTATGTAGCAGGGGGCAGGCAGTAGG
>NW_020872907.1:553520-558520 GCF_003789085.1 Penaeus vannamei
CCCTCCACACGTTTTATCAATCGACAAAAAATATCCCACCTATTCCTGTATCACCTGTTCATTCCCCGCTGCCATTTGACGAATTACAAAACGAATAAACAGGTGGAATAAAAAGCCATGCGGATTACATCACGCGATAACACAGCCAACGAAACAAACACCCCCTCTTATCAGTCTTATCCCCTTATCAGTTATTCCCACTAAAGTTCATCACAAGTTAAGTGTCTTGTCTGTGAGAGAGAGTGTCTGTCTGTGAGATGTAGTGTCTTCCTTTGAGAAAGTGTGTCTGTGAGAGAGAGTGTCTGCCTTTGAGAGTGTGTCTGCCTTTGAGAGAGTGTATGTTTGTGAGAGAGTGTGTCTGCCTTTGAGAGTGTGTCTGCCAGTGTCTGTTGAGAGAGTGTATGTTTGTGAGAGAGAGTGTCTGCCTTTGAGAGAGTGTATGTTTGTGAGAGTGTCTGCCTTTGAGAGAGTGTATGTTTGTGAGAGAGAGTGTCTGCCTTTGAGAGAGTGTATGTTTGTGAGAGAGAGTGTCTGCCTTCGAGAAAGTGTCTGTCTGTGAGAGAGAGTGTCTGCCTTTGAGAGTGTGTCTGCCTTTGAGAGAGTGTATGTCTGTGAAAGAGAGTATCTGCCTTTGAGAGGGTGTCTGTCTGTGAAAGAGAGTATCTGCCTTTGAGAGAGTGTCTGTCTGTGAAAGAGAGTATCTGCCTTTGAGAGAGTGTCTGTCTGTGAGATTGTCTGTCTGTGAGATGGAGTGTCTGCCTTTGAGAGGGTGTCTGTCTGTGAGATTATCTGTCTGTGAGATGGAGTGTCTGCCTTTGAGAGAGTGTCTGTCTGTGAAAGAGAGTATCTGCCTTTGAGAGAGTGTATGTTTGTGAGAGAGAGTGTCTGCCTTTGAGAGAGTGTCTGTCTGTGAAAGAGAGTATCTGCCTTTCAGAGAGTGTCTGTCTGTGAGATTGTCTGTCTGTGAGATGGAGTGTCTGCCTTTGAGAGGGTGTCTGTCTGTGAGATGGAGTGTCTGCCTTTGAGAGAGTGTCTGTCTGTGAAAGAGAGTATCTGCCTTCGAGAGAGTGTCTGTCTGTGAAAGAGAGTGTCTGTATGTGAGAGAGAGTGTCTGCCTTTGAGAAGGTGTCTGTCTATGAGATGGATTGTCTGCCTTTGAGAGAGTGTCTGTCTGTGAGAGAGACTGTGTCTGCGAGGTGTCATGAGCGCCGAGGCAACCGATTAAGCAACCCGCTAAAGCTAAAACTAATTCTGTTCACTCCCGGTGTTGTGTGGCGCTTACCTGGGGTGTTAAGGTAAGTGCGCTCTCATTTGGGCGCAGTACGTGGTGGGTGGGGTTCGGGGGTTGCGGGTAAGGGGTAGGGGTTGGAGGCAGGGTGCTAAGGGGTAGTGGGGTTGGGGTGCGAAGGGGTAGTGGGGTTGGGTGTGGGGGTAAGGGGTGGGTTGGAGGCAGGGTGCGGGGTAGTGGGGTTGGGGTGTGGGGGGAGGGGTTGGTTAGGGGGTTGGAGGCAGGGTGCGAAGGGGTAAGTGGGTAAGGGGTTAAGGGGTTGGAGGCAGGGTGCGGGGGTAGTGGGGTAAGGGGTAGGGGGCTGGAGCAGGGTGCTGGGGTAGTGGGGTAAGGGGTAGGGGGGCTGGAGGCAGGGTGCTAAGGGGTGTGGGGTTGGGGTGTGGGGGTAGGGGGTTGGAGGCAGGGTGCTAAGGGTTGTGGGGTTGGGGTGTGGGGGTAGTGGGGTAAGGGGTAAAGGGGTTGGAGGCAGGGTGCCAAGGGAAGGGGTGGGTAAGGGGTGGGGTGGGGTGGGGGGAGTGGGGTAAGGGGTAGGGGGGGAGTGGGGTAGGGGTAGGGGGGAGTGGGGTAAGGGGTAGGGGGGAAGTGGGGGGTAGGGGGGGAGTGGGGTAAGGGGTAGGGGGGAGTGGGTAAGGGTAGGGGGGGAGTGGGGGGGTAGGGGGGTCGTGTATTGAGGATGGGGTTTTTGTGAGAATGAGAGGTGGATTTCTGTAGTTTGGTTACAGGGTGTTTTTTTTTCGATTTATTGGTCTTGTAGTAATAATGATGATGATCGTCATGATTATTGATGCTGCGCTTGCTTTTATTTCAGTCGTATTATTATTTATTATTATTATTATTATTATTATTATTATTATTGTTATTATTCATTGCTGTTGCTGCTGCTACGACGACTATTATCAATAGTACTGTTGGTGTTACTGTTACTAGTCATTATTATTATTATTACTGTTGTTGTTGGCATTGACGTCAAAAATGTGTGAGGATGTACTAGGTTGTTTCTCCCTATGTATTGTGAAAAGTGCCTCTATGTCTGTAAAGTGGCAGCGAATTCCTTAATTAAATCGTCATCTCGAACAGACGAGTTCCCCGCGCGACGCTGCTAATTCTTGCATGTAAACAAAGGTACGTAGCAAGAGAGAGGGAAAAAAGGAAACATTGGCTACCCATGTGTAACGGGACCACCTGGCGTTTATAAAAAGAAAAAAAAATGTGTATCCTAATTGTTCTAGTGCCTTTACATGTGTTTGTCTAGAGATTCTTAGCGCAAATTAGTGTGGGTAGGCATCCTTGTGGGAGTACGGAGGGGGGGGGGCATGTGCGGGAGGGCATTGCAGCGTCCATTCGGCTGTACCAAGGGGGAAGCACTGTTTGGGTACGAAGAGCGTAGAAAGTTGTACGTAGGGAACAAATACTAGTAAATTGCAGCATACTTGGAGTTATTATTGTTGTTTTGTTGTTGCTGTTTTGTTGATTGTTTATTACAGTTATTAATATAGGGTCTGGTAGTGAGAGAGAGAGAGAGAGAGAGAGAGAGAGAGAGAGAGAGAGAGAGAGAGAGAGAGAGAGAGAGAGAGAGAGAGAGAGAGAGAGAGGGGGGGGGGATGAGAGACACAGACAGACAGATAGATATAGATATAGTTAGCTAGAATGAGAAAGTGTTAGTGTAATTGTAATTTCGAGTGAATGAGTGAGTGAAGGTGAGAGTAAAAGTGATAGCTAGAGGAGGAGGGAGAGGAGAGGGAGAGGGAGAGAGAGAGAGAGAGAGAGAGAGAGAGAGAGAGAGAGAGAGAGAGAGAGAGAGAGAGAGAGAGAGAGAGAGAGAGAGAGAGAAGAGAGAGAGAGAGAGAGAGAGAGAGAGGGGGGGGGGAACGGAGGGAGGGCATCAGAGCCCCGCGTCCAGGGCCCTCGGACAGGTGAGTAACGAGCGGGCGAGCAGGTGCGAGCGTGACGTCCATGCAGGTTTGAAGCGTAACATCTTAAAGCCGCACTCGCCCTTATGCTGTTAGAGCAGAGGGGTGGAGGGGGTGGGAGCGCGGGCGAGGGAGAGAGAGAGGGAGGGAGGGAAAGAGAGAGAGGGAGGGAAGGAACGAGAGAGAGGGAGGGAAGGAAAGAGAGAGAGAGGGAGGGAGGGAAAGAGAGAGAGGGAGGGAGGGAGAGAGAGAGGAGGGAAGGAAGAGAGAGAGGGAGGGAAGGGAGAAGAGGGAAGGAACGAGAGAGAGGGAGGGAAGGAACGAGAGAGAGGGAGGGAAGGAAAGAGAGGAGGGAGGGAAGGAGAGAGAGAGGGAGGTAGGGAAGAGAGAGAGGAGGAAAGAGAGAAGAGGGAGGGAAAGAGAGAGAGGGAGGTAGGGAAAGAGAGGAGGGAGGGAAAGAGAGAGAGGAGAGGGAAAGAGAGAGAGGGAGGGGAGGGAGGGAGGGAAAGAGGGAGAGGGAGGGAGGGGAAGAGGGGGGAAGAGGGAGAGGGAGGGAGGGAAAGAGGGAGGGAGGGGAGGGAGAGGCAGGGAGGGAAAGAGGGAGAGACAGGGAGGGGAAAGAGGGAGAGGCAGGGAGGGAAAGAGGAGAGGGAGAGGGAAAGAGGGAGAGGCAGGGAGGAAAGAGGGAGAGGCAGGGAGGGAAAAGAGGGAGAGGCAGGGAGGGAAAGGGAGAGGCAGGGAGGGGAGGGAAGGAGGGAGGGAGAGGAGAGCAGGGAGGGAAAGAGGGGAGAGGCAGGGAGGGAAAAGAGGGAGAGGCAGGGAGGAAAGAGGGAGAGGCAGGGAGGGAAGAGGGAGAGGCAGGGAGGGAAAGAGGGAGGCAGGCAGGGAGGGAAAGAGGGAGAGGAGGGAGGGAAAGAGGGAGAGGCAGGGAGGGAAAGAGAGAGGGAGGGAGGAGAGAGAGGAGAAGGGAGAGAGAGAGAGGGAGGGAGAGAGAGAGAGGGAGGGAGAGAGAGAGAGGGAGGAGAGAGGAGAGAGAGAGAGGGAGAGGGAGAGGGAGGGAGGGAGAGGGAGGGAGAGAGAGAGGGAGGGAGAGAGGGAGGAGAGAGAAGGAGGAGAGAGAAGGAAGGAGAGAGAAGGAAGGAGAGAGAGGGAGAGAGAGGAGAGAGAGAGAGAGAGAGAGAGAGAGAGAGAGAGAGAGAGAGAGAGAGAGAGAGAGAGAGAGAGAGGGAGAGAGAGGAGAGAGAGAGAGAGAGAGAGAGAGAGAGAGAGAGAGAGAGAGAGAGAGAGAGAGAGAGAGAGAGAGAGAGAGAGAGAGAGAGAGAGAGAAGTGAGGAGTGAGTGAGGGGGGGGGGGGGAAGGAGGGAGGGAGGGATAGAAGAGAGAGGGGGGGAGGGAGAGAGAGGGAGGGGAGAGAGAAGGGGAGAGAGGGAGAGAGAGAGGGAGGAGAGAGAGGGAGGGAGAGAGGAGAGGGGAAGAGAAGGACGGGAGAGGGAGGGAGGGAGAGGGGAGGGAGAGAGAGGGAGGGAGGGAGAGAGAGAGAGGGAGGGGAGGAGGGAGGGAGAGGACGGGAGGGAGAGGGAGGGAGGGAGGAGAGGGAGGGAGGGAGGTGAGAGGGAGGGAGGGAGGGAGAGGGAGGGAGGGAGAGGGAGGGAGGGAAGAGAGAGGGAGGGAGAGAGAGGAGGAGAGAGAGAGGGAGGGGAGGAAGAGGGGAGGAGAGAGAGGAGAGAGAGAAGAGAGAGAGAGAGAGAGAGGGAGGGGAGAGAGAGGAGGGCGAAAGAGGGAGGGAGAGTAGAGGGAGGGAG
>NW_020872907.1:563520-566020 GCF_003789085.1 Penaeus vannamei
TGCTTTAATAATTCTTGTAGTAACATCAATTTTGAGATAAAGATAAGAAAAATGATGATGATGAGGGGGGATGATGATGATAATGATAATAGTAATGATAATGACAGTAATGGTTTATAATAACAATTCAAATAGACGAATTGATTAAAATTAATCTGATTGCTTAAGGAAAGATTTAAAGATTTAAATAAAGCATATCAATGTTTACTCTTTCGACGGTGTGAAAGTGGCGTGTGTACGAGGCGGAAGGGAAGGAAGTAGAGGAAGCAGAAAGAGGAGGAGGAGGAAAGAGAAGAAGAACAAAATAGAGAATGAAGAAGAAAAAGTAGAAGTATAAATGAAGAAGGAGAAGAAAAAAGAAAAAAAAGAAAAAAGGAAAAAGAAATAGAAAAAGAGAAAAGAATAGGGAGGAGAAGTTGACACAAGAAAATGGAATGAGAAACAGCCGAGAAGCGAGGGGGAAGCAGGCCATGGCTCGGGATAATTGAATCGTCTCTCAGGATTATGTTGTTCATGTTGTCGTTCATGTTGATCATGTTGTTGCCCATGTTGTTCATGTTCATGTTGTCCATGTTGTGTGAATGTGTGCGCGCACGCGCATGTGTGCTGTACATATATGTATTTGCACACACACAACACACATATATATGTGTGTATGTGTATTTGTTTGTGTGTGTTATATATTATATTATTATAATATTATATATTAATATATATATGTGTGTGTGTGTGTGTGGTGTGTGTGTGTGTGTGTGTGTGTGTGTGTGTGTGTGTGTGTGTGTGTGTGTGTTGTGTGTATGTAGTGTGCGTATAATGTATAATATCTATATATCTCTTCTCTCTCTCCTCCTCTCTCTCTCTCTCTCTCCTCTCTCTCCTCTCTCTATATATATATATATATATAATATATATATATATATATATATATATATATATATATATATAGATTGATAGATAGATAGATAGATATAGATATAGATATAGATAAATACACACACACACATGATATATGTACATATATTATATATATATATATATATATATATATATATATATAATATATATATATCCTATTTATAATGTCACGGATGATTTATTTGTTATTGGCCCGATTTTGAAAATGTCAAGAAAAATAAACGAACATCACTGAATTACAACCCCATTATTTTTATTTTATTTTTTATGATTATTATTTTTTTTTTCAATCACGGGAAAAGGAACTGCTCCGTGCCTTTGATTATACGCATATTCTGTTATGAAGTATTTTGATGAATAGCTAATCGAGTCCCGATCTATTTTTGCTTGTTTGGTGACGTCATCGCTCGCGTCCTATATTGGATGCGCAGTCTGGCGGACGCCCGCTGGACGCTGCTTGGAATTGGGGATTTTTTCTCTCTCTCTCTTACTCTCTTTTTTCTTTCGTATGTCGATTTTTTGTTTGTTTGTTTGTATATATTTTTTTTTTTTTGGGGGGGTAATCGGTTTAGCGGTACTTTTTTTTATTTCTTTGTTTTTTCTTTTATCTTTTATTGGTTTCGATTCTACTTATTGTTATTGTTTTGTTTTATTTATGTATTATTTGTTTTGATTTCTTGGTGAAGGCATAAATCCTGTTTCTCTCTCTCTCACATTTATTCACATTTCGTATAAGATTCAGGCTGCAATGAATAAGAATAATAACGATAGTGACAAAAATGATAATTATGATAATGACAGTAATGATAATAATGATAATGATGATACTGATAATAATGATAATAATATTCATAGAAAAAAACTCTTCGAACTCGCCATCGTCTCATCGACCCATTTTCCATCCCTCTACCTTGCCCTAACCTTTATCGCAATTTTCCCCATCTCCGACACCTCTACCAAAAAGGGGAAAAGAAAATGAGGAGGAAAGGGTAAACGAAAGGGAGGGGAGAGGGAGAAGGTCAAAGAAAGAAAGGAGAAGAGACTGAGAAAGATGGGGGAGAGGGAGAAAGATCAGTTATAGGAAGAAAGAGTGGGAAGGAGGGAAAAGAAAGAGGACGAAACAGGTGATAGAGAGAAAAAAAAAGCACAGGAGCTTGTTTTTGAGCGCCGGCCGTTCATTCCTGGCGTCGCGAGGGCTTGGCGTCGGGGAGGAAGAGGGTCGCCTCAGGGCTCGTGGCGGGGCGACCTCGGGGAGGAGGCGCGGTCATTTGGAGGGAAGGATTAGTATCGTTATTGTTGTTTTGTTATTGTTGTTGTTGTTATTATTATTGTTATCATTGTTATTATTATGAATATTATTATTATTATTATTATTATTATTATTATTATTGATATCATCATTATTTTTTGAATTATTATTATTATTGTTACTATTGTTGTAAATAACATTATTATTATCATGATTATTATTTTTATTGCTATTGTTGTTACTTTGTTTTTGTTATTATTATTATTATTATTATTATTATTATTATTATTATTATTAATATTATACTGATGATTACCATTTGTATTGCTGTTGTTC
>NW_020872907.1:571020-588520 GCF_003789085.1 Penaeus vannamei
ATATATATTTTTTTTTCTTTTTCTTTTTTTTCTTTCTTTCTTTCTTTTCTTTTTTGTGGTAATCATAGGTCGGAACAAAGGGACGTGCGAACGGCGTAGTTCTAAAAATAATTCATCATTTTGTTGAATTTAAAAACAATTGTATACGATGGCATGTGCATGTCGGCAATGGGGGCTCTCGTTTTTATGTTGTCGGCTCGTGCGTGTGTGAATGGGTGTTGTGTATGCATGCTTTCTTCCCCTTCGCCTCCCCCTTTTTAAGATTGATTTTATTTTTATGTTTAAAGGCCTTTTTTCTTCATTTAGATTTTTTTATCTTATTTTATTTTTTAGATTCATATATATAGATATATATATGCATTATGTATATTTTCTTTTTTCGTATAGCATTATTTTATTTTTGAATAGTGTTTATTTGTTATTTTTTTAGATTCCCTTCTTTTTATTAGTGTCAATTTTTATTCTTTTTCTTTTTTTAGAAATCTTTTCTTTTTCAATTCCGATTTGGTTGCTATTGTTATTAATATATTTTCAATCCTTTTTTTCTGGTTTCCTCTTGTTATCATTTCCAGATTCCTTTTTCCCGTTAGATTCATCCTCTAATCCGCCCATGGAAGTTCGCAAGGGTTCCGTAACGAGGTGCCAGGCGCCGATTTTCCCGCGCGAGAGCGGCCCGCACGCAGTCACCCGATCGAGTGCAGCCTCGCAATCGGGATGCGTAATGCCCATAATCGATCGGGCTTTCGTGGTCGTACATTTCCTCCGAGCCACACGGGAGCTGGGAGTCGGGGGGGGAGGTGAGGGGGGGGGATTTCTGACGCGGAGGTCGTGGCTCGGTTTCCCACGGACGCTCCAGTTATGCGTGCGGACGCGCGCGCATAACTGTTTCTCTTTTTTCTTGTAGTTGTAATTTTTTTTTCTTTCTCTCCTGTTTTGTCTTTTTGTCTCCCTGCTTCTTTTTGTTTTTATTTTTTATTATATACATATATATTTTTTTTTCTTCACATTTCTGATTGTTAGTGTCTTAAATTTTCTCTCCCTCTCCCTCTCCCTCCCCCCTATCCCCTCATTTATCCTTCTCATTGTTGTTTTTCCTTCGTCCACAACAGGAGATATTCTAATCATGGATTCTCTGTCATTTCGAATCGGCTGCTTTATCCGTTATATTTGATGTGCATTCGGCCGTTGTGTGCCAATTGGGCCGTGTGCAAATTTGCGCAAGATGGATTGCAATTTCATGGTCTGTTGAAGCGTCGGCTGCATATTTATTTGTCTACCATTTTTGTTGTTGTTGTTTTGGGTCATTGATACGTGTTATGATCATGTATATTCTTATTGCTCGCGCATCGTCGGAGAGAATGACAGTGTAATTCGTCTAAGTTATTTAGATGATATTTCCAAGCGATGGGATGTTTGCCAGTCTGCCTGCTCCCCCCCCCCACTCCCCCTCCCTTTGCAACAGCCTTCAGCGCGGTTGGTCACGAGGCCGGAAGTAGCGTGGGTGGCGTGTGAGAGGGAAGGGGTGAAGAGGGCTTGAGAGAGAAAGAGAGGGAGAGGGAGGGGAGGGAGGGAGGAGGGAGGGGGGTAGACAGACAGACAGACAGACAGTACACATACTTCCCCCCCCCACACACACAACATACACAGAGTAACAAACACGCGATTAGACGCGCTTTTGTTTCCCTCCTTCGCCTCCGCCAAGAAGGCGACGGAGAGCAACCTCCCGCAAAATCACGGGCGGCGAGACAAAGGCGGGGACCGACAGCGACCATTTCGGATATCCGGGCAGAGCGGAAGGCCCGGAGTGAAAGCGCTGCCCCCCCCCCCCCAGACAAGGCGAGAGGGAAGCGCGGCGGGGCAAGAAGCACCGCAACGCCTCATGGATTTCTCCCGAGATGGGCGTGCGCCGGAACCTCCCGGCGCGGGCGGAGGAGGAAGCACCTGTTGTGCGCCTCCCCAAGGTCAGGTGCCACTTGTTGCAGGTGTTCCCCCCTTCCCCTCCCTCCCCCTCTCCTCCCCCTCACTCTCTACTTTCCCCTGCTCCTTCCCTCCGTTCTCTCCTTCTTCTCCTCCCCCCGTTCCTTCTACCCTTTTCCCCTCGTTTTCGCCTTTACCGCGTTTTATTTTTTTTTCCTTCTTTTAACTTTTTTTTTTTTTACCTGGCACTCTTGGGGAGGAAGGAGGCGGGAGTGCCAGTCCAAGGTGAGGGAGCGCAGGAATGCCGCCCCGACGCCGTTTCTTGCGCGGCGAAACAACCGCTGATTTTGCGCCGCCGCCGACCCGCCCCTGCGCAGCTCGCGGGACAAGGCCGTGAAATCGCAGGAAGAAAGAGATTTTTGTGTGTTTATGTGATTCGCTGTATCTCGTAAGGTTATTTTTCCCATTTCCGCGTTTGGATATGCGTCTGTGTGTACGTCCGTGTGCATTCGTGTGTACATCTTTATGGATCTTTAAGAGTTTGATTCTGCGTGTATGGTCGCGGACTGTGTGCACGCCGAATGCCCCCCCCCGCGCCAAACCATTGTTGACGCGGTTGCACAAGATACATACACGTGGTGGAGGCTACATAGCTTGCAAGCGGATATTGCAATTGCCGCGAGGATGGCACCGTCAACGAGTGGCATCCTGTAGCGAGGTTGGGATCGCGCCACTTACCTCGACGTCCTACCATACCCCTTGACTGTCTGTGTCTGTCTGTGTGCATGTTTATCTGTCTGTCTGCCTCCTCCTTGTCTCGCTGCGTGCATGCGGTCGTTCGTGCTTGCAGTCTCAAGGTCGCCAGCCGTCCAGACTGCGCCGAAATTGCCCCTTTGTTGATCAATCGGGATCCGCTTGTGCCCGGTCGCCCGCCCTCGGGTCGGGGCGAGCGGGCGGGCCATCGGGAGGCAATTCGGCGCGGGGGGGGGGGGGCTTCTGTCTCTCCTTCTGTCGGTCTTTCTTTTTCTTCTCTTGTTTTCTTTTTTTTTCTTGTCGTCTTCATCCTTTTTTTCTTTCTTTTGGCTGTCCTTCTCATTCTCCTTTCATTCCCTTTCTTCTGTCCTTTTAATTCCTTCTGTGTGATTTGTTTTTATTTTTGTTATTGTTTATCTTCCTCTTGGTTTTCATTATTTCGTGTGAGGGGGACTTGTGTAGAGAGAGAGAGAGAGAGAGAGAGAGAGAGAGAGAGAGAGAGAGAGAGAGAGAGAGAGAGAGAGAGAGAGAGAGAGAGAGAGAGAGAGAGAGAGAGAGAGGAAGATAGATCGAGAAAAAGAGGGAGAGAGATATAGAGAGAACGGTAGAGAAATTGAGAGAACGGGAGAGAGGGAGTGAGAGAGTGAGAGAGGGAGGTAAATGGAGAGTGAGAGGGAGATAGATAGGGAGAGATGGAGATAAATCGAGAGAGAGAGAGAGAGAGAGAGAGGGATATAGATCGAGAGAGAGAACAAGAGAGAAATTGAGAGAGAGAGAGAGAGAGAGATAACAAGAGAGACAAAGACAGACAGAGAAAGAGACAGAGAGAGACAGAGACAGACAGAGAGAGAGACAGAGACAGAGAGAGAGACCCACATAGCCGTCGCCCACTCGAACGACCGCAGGCAGAGCACGGACACACAAGGCGTAAACTCACTATATTTACAGTTTCATTATCAGGGATTACGACCGCCATTAACGTTAATACAGCCGCCGCCGCCAGCACCCGAGCCCCCCTTTTCCACCTTTTAATTTGTAGTTATATCTCTTTTTTCTGGTGTGTGTGTGTGGGGGGGTGTATTTACGTGTTTGTTTTGTGTGTGTTTATTTATTTATTTATTTATTTATTTTGGTGTGTGTGTTTATTTACGTGTTTGTTTTGTATGTGTTTATTTATTTTATTTTTATTTTGGTGTGTGTGTTTATTTTGTTTGTTATTTATTTATTTATTTTTTGGTGTGTGTGTGTTTATTTACGTGTTTGTGTTGTATGTTTTTTTGTGTTTTCATTTCGTTTTATGTAATTTATTTATTTTCATTCGTTTTATTTATTTTGGGGTGTATGGGTATGTATTTTTTCCTTTCAAAAGCAAGGGTCATTAGCCGTGTTAGCAATATCAGCCTCATTAAGTGCGAAGGTGATGAAGTAAATCAACCTGCCCTCACTGTGCGGGGATGAGCGGCGCTGGTAATGACTGTGTGTGTGAGTGTGTGTGTGTGTGGTGTGTGTGTGTGTGTGTGTGTCGTGTGTGTTTGTGTGTGTGTGTGTGTGTGTGTGTGTGTGTGTGTGTGTGTGTGTGTGTGTGTGTGTGTGTGTGTGTGTGTGTGTGTTTGTCTGTGTGAAAGAGAGAAAGATTTGCTCTATTCTGAAAAGCCTTCCCCTACCCTGTTCTCTCTTTCCCTCTCTCTCGCTCTTCTTTTTTCCGTCCGTCAGATTCTGCCTGTCCCTCTTCCCATCTTCCCACCTTTCATCTTTATCTTTCTCCTGCTCCCTCTCTCTTTCCACCTCCTTTGTTCTTTTCTTCAGACGTATTTTTTTTTTCTCTTGTCGTTTTGTCTTTGTTTGCTCCCCGTTTCTTTGTACTTATTTTTATTGCTATTTTTTATTCGCATTCTCCTTTTAGCATTCCGGTGGCATTCTCGCCTCCCTGTCTTTCTCTGTTTTTTTTTTTTTTCTCAATAATGACTATCCTTGCTTTCCTCTCTTACCATTTTCTTCATTTTTCTTTTATGGCCTTTCTTCTTTAGTTTCTTTAGCCTTTTCATTTTGGTTCTTTTCCGCTTTGTTGTTCTTAATTTCTTTTCTTCTCTTCTCCCTCCTTTTTTCCTTCTCCCTGTTCTCCGACTAAACCACGTCGAAACAGATGAACACGAGCAAAGACAAAGAAGCAAAACAGGTAGGTGTAGATCTAATCAGCTTCTCCTTTACACTCCCCCTCCCGTCCCCCCCCCCCCCTCCTCTCTCTCTCTCTCTCTCTCTCTCTTCTCTCTCTCTCTCTCTCTCTCCTCTCTCTCTCTCTCTCTCTCTCTCTCTCTCTCTCTCTCTCTCTCTCTCTTTCTCTTTCTCTCTCTTTCTCTCTTTCTCTCTTTCTCTCTTTCTCTCTTTCTCTCTCTTTCTTTCTCTCTCTCTTTTCTTTCTCTCTCTCCTTTCTCTCTCTCTCTCTCTCTCTCTCTCTTTCTTTCTTCTTTCTTCTTTCTCTCTCTCTCTCTCTCTCTCTCTCTCTCTCTCTCTCTCTCTCTCTCTCTCTCTCTCTCTCTCTCTCTCTCTCTCTCTCTCTCTCTCTCTCTCTCTCTCTCTCCTCCCTCTCTCTCCCTCTCTCTCCCTCTCTCTCCTCTCTCTCTCTCTCTCTCTCTCTCTCTCTCTCTCTCTCTCTCTCTCTCTCTCTCTCTCTCCTCTCTCTCTCTCTCTCTCTCTCTCTCTCTCTCTCCTCTCTCCCTCCTCCCTCTCCTCCCTCCCCTTTTACTCCACCCCACGCAAGGTTCGTTTCTCCTCTTTTTTCATTTTCTCTTCTGCTGTATCTCCTTCCCCTTCCCATCTACCACTGTTCAGTTTCTTTTCCTCTTTCCTTACATTTGTCATCTTCTCTTCTATTTCTCTTCCACTCCTCCTCCTAATCCTCTTCCATTTCTACTCCACCTCCTTTTTCTCATCCAATTCTCCCTCTCGTCCACTTCTATTCCTCTTCCTCTCCCTACCCTTCCTTCCCTCCTCCCCTCCTCACCCCGCCCCTCCGGCCCTCCCACCTCACCCCGCCCCGTCTTCCTTTCTCGAGGGGCTCGAGTAGCGACAGCGACATCTAGGTAGGCCTAATAGTGCATCTTGGTCACGTAGGCCTAACCTCGGCCTTTCATGAGGTTCTTTTTCGGCTTCGATTTGTGCATTGGCGTGTGGCTGCTGCTTGGAAGCTAGTAGTAATCGGTATTGTATACATATATAAGTATATACATATGCATAGATAGATACATACATACATACATACATATACACTCTATGTGTGTGTGTGTGTGTGTGTGTCCGCCCGTCCGTCCGTCCGTCCGTCCGTCCGTCCATACAGGAAGAAAGAGACAGACAGACAGAAAGAAATAGAGAGAGACGCACAAACAGAGAAGGGACTAGAGAGAGAGAGAGAGAGAGAGAGTTTGGACGTGTGTTGTCAAGAATTGTTTACTAATGAGACATGGCATGCGGACTCTCGTCAACACTGAATACCTCTTGTAATAGCCGCTGTGCTCACTTCCTCTTCCTCTTCCTCCTCCTTCACCTGCTCCTCTTCTTCCTCTTTTTCCACCTCTGTTCCCTCTCCATTCTCGTCATCTTCGTCCTCTTCTACCTTTTCCTCTCCCTTTTCCCTCAAATCCTCCTCCCACCCTTCCTCACTCCCTTCCTCCTCCTCCTCCTCCTCCTCCTCCTCCTCTCCATCGTCTTCCTTTTATTCTTGCCCATCATCATCATCTTTCTTCTCTTCCTCATCTTCCCCTTCTTCTTCCTTCCTTCGTCGGCATCGGGAACGAACTTCCCCGATGAAGTTGGGCGTGCTTGGGCGTTCGCATAAAGTTGCATTGTCACTTTGAGGGGCTTATGGAGGGTGGGGGTAGGGGGCGCTGTCCTCCATAGGGCGTGCGTCGGTAGGGCAGCCTCCCTTGCCTTTAGGTTTTGCAATGTTGCGGATTATTGATCTGATTGATTTTGCGATGCATTTTGCGAGTCTCGATTAGGTCGATATTGCACGTGTTGCCTGCTTTATGTTTAAATGACTGAGAGTTTTTTTTTTATTTGTTTATTTATTTATTTATTTTTATATTGTTACTGATAAAAGGTTCGGGGGAATTTTGTTCATATTTTTATTTTATTCCCTAGTTTGCTTTATATTTAACTGACTGAGCGATTTTATTGATTTTTTTTTTGTTATTATATTTTTGTTATTTGTTACTGATGTAAGGTACAGGGGCATTGTGCTCATATTTTTATTTTCTTCCCTAATTTACTAAAGACAAAAAAATATTGGGCTTTCTGCGTTTTCATGCGTGACGAATATGATATAATCCTCTTATAGACTTTCGTCTTCTCTTATTAAGTATTTATTAAGATGTTTGGTGATTTTTTTTTCTTTATTTCTTTCCTCTCTCTCTCTCTCTCTCTCTCTCTCTCTCTTCTCTCTCTCTCTCTCTCTCTCTCTCTCTCTCTCTCTCTCTCTCTCTCTCTCTCTCTCTCTCTCTCACTTCGTCTCTGCCTCCCTCCCTCTCTTCCTCTCTCTCTCTCTCTCTCACTTTCGTCTCTACCTCTCTCTCTCTCTCTCTCTCTTCTCTCTCTCTCTCTCTCTCTCTCTCTCTCTCTCTCTCTCTCTCTCTCTCTCTCTCTCTCTCTCTCTCTCTCCTTCGTCTCTGCCTCCCTCCCTCTCTTTCTATCTCTATCTATCTATCTATCTATCTATCTCTCCTTCTGTCCTTCCCTTCCTCCCTCCCTACTTCCCCTCCGTCCCCTACCCACTTATTTACCTGCCACGCGCCCATTAAGGCAAAGGTATCTATCTATCTATCTGCTTATCAAACTGTGCATCCTCTTCTTTTTCCCCTCTCCTTTTTCTACTTCCTTCCAATTTTCTTGAATTAGGTGGTGATTTTTTTACTTTTCCCATTATCTACCCCCTCCCCCAATCCCGACAGTACCTTGGAATGTTGTATCGGAAATGTGCAGCGGTGGTATAGTGGTAGAAAACGGGATGTCGGTAAGGAAGTTCGCCAAAGAAAATGGGAAAATGTTCGCGAGGAAGTTTTTTTTTTTTCGGGGAATAATGGGGGGAAATTGGGGATGGGGAAGGAATCTACCAGGGAAAAAAATGGTTATGATTGACGGCAGGGGGAAAATGGGAGGAAAATTGGGTAGGGATGTCTACCAGAGAAATAATTATAAACTGTTTAGAAATGTTGGCAGTAAAACCTGTCCATATAAAAGTGGTGGGAAACTCTTGTTAGAGATATTTCCTACGGAGAGTATGAAAGGGGAAATATTATTTTCCTTTTCGAATAATGGAGGAGAAAAAAATGAGTATGAAAACAAAACGAAGAGAAAATGTTGGCCTGAAAATGGGGAAGGGTTGGAGAATTCAGGGGAAAAAATATTTGGCAGAGAAAAAATAGAAAACATTGCTGTCAGGTAAAACTATTAAAACGTGGCGAGAGAGAGAGAGAGAGAGAGAGAAAACGTTTTCTCATGCCAACATGAGAGAGAGAGGAAAGAAACGTTTTTCTCATGCCAACATAAACGTTTTTCTCAGGCCAACATGAGAGAGAGAGAGAGAAGAGAAACGTTTTTCTCATGCCAACATGAGAGAGAGAGAAGAAACGTTTTTCTATGCCAAATAGAGAGAGAGAGAGAAACATGCACGTTTTTCTCAGCCACATGAGAGAGAGAGAGAGAAAGAGAAACGAGCCAACGAGAAACGTTTTTCTCATGCCAACAAGAGAGAGAGAGAGAGAGAGAAGAGAAACGTTTTTCTCATGCCAACATGAGAGAGAGAGAGAGAAAGAGAAACGTTTTTCTCATGCCAACATGAGAGAGAGAAGAGAGAGGAAAGAGAAACGTTTTTCTCGCCAACATGAGAGAGAGAGAGAGAGAAAGAGAAAACATGCCAACGAGAGAGAGAGAGAGAAAGAGAAACGTTTTTCTCATGCCAACATGAGAGAGAGAGAGAGAAAGAGAAACGTTTTTCTCATGCCAACATGAGAGAGAGAGAGAGAAAGAGAAACGTTTTTCTCATGCCAACATGAGAGAGAGAAATAGATATGACGGGAAAAGGACTGACGATCGAGGTGTGTGTGTGGGGGGGATCCTCGTGGTTAAGTGATGGAAAGACACTTTAATTCCTGGCTTGGGTCAGGTGTCACGTGATGAGGAAGAGCGGTAGGAGGAGGAGAGAGGAAGAGGGGAAGGGGATGGTGGAAAGAATGGACAGAGGGAAGAGGAGATGGAGGAAAGGGGAGAGAGAAGGGGAGAGGAGAAGGGGATGGTGGAAAGAATGGACAGAAGAGAAGGAGATGGGGATGGAGTAAGAGGGAGAGGAATAGAGGTGAAGGGAGAGGGGAAGGAGGAGAGAGGGGGAGAGAAAGAGAAATGCAGATCCAGAGAGACAGCGGGAATATGTAACCGAACCTTGTCCCACCGGCGTCGAAATGGTGTTGTCGAAGTTCGAATCCCCGGAGTGGGACGTTTTTCCTCCCGGTCTCCTTCCTCCTCTCTTACCCCTCGCATTCTCCCCCCCCCCCTCTCTCTCTGTCTCTCCTCCTTCTCCCTCTTCCCCTCACCCATTCTCCTCTTCCACTCCCCTTCCCCTCCTCCTCTCTCCCTCCCCTCCCCTCTCACTCCCTTTTCCCCTTTCCCTCAACCTCCCCTCCTCCGCCCACCCGCCCACGTTCACCTACCTCTTCCTGCTCGTCGTGAATAATTGATCACGCTCATCCTAGCTTCCTGCGCGCTCTGCTGGAACATAATGAAGGCGAGGAAGGTGCTGAGGAGAGGGGAAGGGGACGGGGAAGGGGAATTGAGGGAGAGGGGGAGGGGGGAAGTTAGGGATATGGGAGGTTGGGATGGAGAGAGGGGAATTGGGGGAAGGGACAAGGAAAGGTAAGGGTTTGTGGGAGGGTGAGGGGAAGGGGAAGCGGGAGGGAGAAATTGGGAGGAGGGACAGGGGGTTAGGGGGAGGCTGATGTGGGGAGGGAGATGGAAAGTGGGGGGAGAAACTAGTGGAAGGGACAGGGAAAGTTGGGATAGTGAGGGTGAGGGGAAATAAACGAGAGGAGAAATTGAGGAGGTTGGAAGAGGAAAAAAAGGTCGGGGAAGGTGGACAAGATAGAGTGAAGGAGAGGGTAAAGGCAGAGGGAGATGGGAAAGGGGAAGAAGAGGAAGAGGAGGAATATAGAGAGAATGGAAGGAAGGAACCATGGTGAGGAGGAGGGAATGGGGGAAGGGGGAATGAAGAGAGAAGGAAAACTGGAGGTGGCGAGGAAAGTTAAGAAGATGGAAGGAAAGGGAGAGGAGAGCAGGGGATGGGCGGTAAGGGAAGGAGGAAGGAGGAAAAGATGGAAAAGTGAGAGGCAGATATGGTGCTGGGGAAAGGGAGGAGAAGGTGGAGAGGGAATCGGTAAGTAGATTTAGAGTAAGTGTGGATTGGCCGTGGATGAGTGGAAGTAGGTGGTCTCCCTTGCTCAGTGGAGGAAGGGAATAGGTAGGGGAAGAAGGAAGGGAGTGAGAGAGAGGGTAAGAAAAGGGACAGGACGAGAGAGACGGAGAGTGAGTCAGTGAGTGAGAAGGGAGAGTGAGAGAGAGAGAGAGAAGGGAGAGAGAGAGAGAGAAGAAAGGGAGAGGGAAGAGAGAGAGAAAGAGAGAAAGGGGGAGGTAGAGAGAATACAATTCCAGTCCATCCTTGCTGCGCCTACATCCTAAGTCCTCTTCGGATCCGTGCAAAATTGCAATTTCCCGGGTGTGTAGCACTTCAGTTGCAGCAGCTTGCATGTTTTTGGAAGTTGCCCTCGCTTTGATATCACAATGAATAAGATTAAGTCCTTCCCTCTCGTCCCACTCAAGCCTCTCTCTCTGGCAGTCTTATTTGTTTGTTGGAATTAGAAGGTTTCCGTGATGCCTTTTCTAACCTGCTTTCTCCGAGACAGGTAATGCTTTAGTCAAGAGTTGCCTAAAAGGGCAGTGAATAAAGCTGCAAACGCGCTCATTTTTATCCCTTGCCCCCGGTAGAGTTGTCCGAATTAAACGTTACGCGTTTTCTATGAAATGGCGTGTCTTGCATAATTGCGCAGATTATTAAATTAGAATGATATTTCATGGAGTTTGAGTGTACTGCTGTTAGTGGAAGCATCACACACAAGCTCACGCACACACACACGCGTGCACATGCACACGCACACGCACGCACACACACGCACGCACATGTACGCACGCACATGCACGCACACACGCACCACATGCACCACATGCACGCACACACACACCACACACGCACAACACACGCACACACACACGCACACACACACACACACACACACACACACACACACACACACACACACACACACACACACACACACACACACACACACACACACCACACACACAACACACACACACAAAACGTGCATCCACATCGCAAAAGACTGACAAACAAACATGCACAAACAAACAAACACACAACTCCCTCTTGGGGCGAGTGCAAAGGCGAGTCTGTGCGCCCGATGCATTGCGCGCCTGTGTAAGCCAATCCCGGGCCCATTTTCCCGCCCATTCCGACCAAGGGGCCAAGCCGGACAGGAAAGCCACAAGTACTGAATATTGTATGTTCTCCTCCCTCCCCTCGCCGTCCTTAGCTCCCTCTTCCCTCTCCTCGTTATTTTCTTCCTCCTATTTCCTCTCCTCTCCGTCTTTACCTTCCTCTCCCCTCTCCTCACCTTCGTCGTCCCTCTCTTTGCCGTCCATACCTTCCTCTTCCCATTCCTCATCGTCCTTGCCTCCTCAGTCCTTTCCCTCGCCGTTCTTACTTTCATCTTCCCTCCCCTCTTCGTCCTTATCTTCGTCGTTCCTCCCCTAGCCGTTCTTACCTCCCTCTTCCCTTTTCTCGTCTTCATTACGTCCCTCTTCCCTTTTCTCGTCTTCCTTGCCTCCCTCTTCCCTTTTCTCGTCTTCATTACCTCCCTCTTCCCTTTTCTCGTCTTCCTTACCTCCCTCTTCCCTTTTCTCGTCTTCCTTACCTCCCTCTTCCCTCCCCTCACCGTCCTCACCTTCCTCATCCCTCCTTTCATCGTCCTTACCTCCCTCTTCCCTCCCCTCACCGTCCTCACCTTCCTCTTGCCTTTTCTCGTCTCCCTTAGCTTCCTCTTCCCTCCCCTCCCCGTCCTTACCTCCCTTTCCTTCCCCTCGCCGTCCTCTCCTTCCTTTCCCTCAGCTCGATTCCTTCCATCCTCTGTGTGATGGAGACGGCACCTCGGGATGCAAAGTTCATCGGCGGTGTCGTTACGCCTGCCTCGGGTGTATGGCAATGCGTGTCCGTTGTTTATTCTACAGAGACGAGCCGTTGTGCGAGATTTAATTTTTCCTCGGTTGAGCAAGATGGCGCTGAGTAATGGATGAATATATCTTGTCAGGTTTGTCAGCAGGGAAGCCGAAAGAGGGGAAGGAGAAGTGCCTCGTTGACGCGACGGACAGACCGCGGATTCGATTTTGGAGCGGCGGCGTACACACAAGGTGCTGCGAACAAAGACGTGCTCGGGAGGGGAGGGGAGGGGGGAGGGAGGGGGGAGGGATACGAAAGGAAATTGATTCACTCTTGGCACTTCCTGCGGCTCTGTGCCAAGTGCTAGCCAGACAGCGATGCAGACACGCGCAGGTCTCCGAGAGATACGCGTTCGGTATCAGTCTCGGGAGCTGACGCTGTTGCTCTTACCGTTTGAGTTGCTGTTGATGTTCCCTTAACGGTTTGTTTTAACAGGAGACCCCGTAAACACGAGGAAGATGACTGATGCTCCAATTTTGGGAGAGGGGGGAAGACGAAGGGTGGAGAGGGGAAGGGGAGGGAAAGGCGAAAGAGTGGAGGGGGAAGGGAAGAGAGAGAAGGGAAGGAGGGAGGAAAGGCGAAGGAGTGGAGGGTAAAAGCTAACAAGGATGGGGAGAAGGAGTACAAGAATAATGATAAAGATGATGATAATTAGGAAAATAATGATAATGATGATGCGGAGAAAAAGGAGAAGAATAGATTCAAGAGAATAAGAAAAAAGGAGGGGCAAAAAGGTAAGAGGAGGAGGGAAGAACAACAATTTTAGCCGACGTTCATCTCACGAGAGCGAGAGAGAAAGAGTGCGTGAAGAAGATGCTCATGTCTTGAAGATTTAGGCTTTGCTTCTTTCTTTCCTTTTTTTTCTCTCTCTTTTTATTCTCAACATCATTATATCCGTTAGCGAAGGTTCGTGACACGATCCTCGGAGATTCCTCATTTCCCACGGCGGGAACTCGTGAAAAACTGACACAGGGCATTTTACGTTCAAGAGCATGAAAAGGTCCTCGTCTTGTACTGCTTTTGCCTCGCTCTTGTCATCCTGTTTCGATGTTTTATTTATTAATTTGATTGTTTGTTTGTTAATTTATTTAATGTTTATTTATTTATTGGAAAGTGCAGACGTTGATAAGATACCTTCATTTATTTATATATTTATTTTTATTTTATTCTATTCTATTTTATTTTATATATTTTTTTATTCCCTTTTTTGAGTACAAGTCGCATGAATTTTATGTGAACAGCACAGTAAAAGTGTTCCACATCGGGCTCAACAACCAACGTCATGTCCCGTCGTTGAACTTTGAACTTTAGATTTTATGGTTAAGGAACGTGGCTTCCCGTCGCAGCGGTGTTGGTTTCCCTCGCTACACGAAGCTGCACCGCCGACACCACCACGCACACGCCATTACACGCGCACGCACACGTTCTTGCACTTGTACACATATTCACTCACTCACTAACCTACTCAGTCGCTCAGGCTCACACCCGGCTTAACTTTTTCTGTCTCTCACCTCCATCTTTCATCTTCCTTTTTTCCGTCTTTTCTCTTTCTTTCTTTCTTTCCTTCTCTTCCTCTCTCTTTTTGTCTCTCTCTCTCTCTCTCTCTCTCTCTCTCTCTCTCTCTCTCTCTCTCTCTCTCTCTCTCTCTCTCTCTCTCTCTCTCTCTCTCTCTCTCTCTCTCTCTCTCTCTCTCTCTCTCTCCCTCCCTCCCTCCTCCCCTCTCTCCCTCTCTCCTCCCTCTCTCTCCCTTCTCCCTCTCTCTCCTCCTCTCCCTCTTCTCTCTCCTCTCCCTCTCTCTCTCCCTCTTTCCCTCTCTCCCTGTCCCTCTCCCCTCTCCTCTCCCTCTCCCTCTCCCTCCCCCCCTCTCCCTCTCCTCCCCCCCTCTCTCTTTCTCCCTTTCTCCTCTCTATTTCTCCCTCTCTCCCTCTATCTCCCCCCCTCCCCCTCCCCATCCACTTACTTCCCTACCACGCGCCCATTAAAGGCAAACAAGGTAAATATTTTGTTGAATATGAATATGAGATGAGCTATTATGTTAACCTTATTCTGCGCAAGAGCCTTGACGTTAACATGGTCGTTCTCTTAATAATCATATCATTATTATCATTATTGTTGTTATTATAAGCCTCCCTCACGATTATCAATTCCATTTTCACCATTTTCTTATTGATCATCATCCTCATTGTTATTTTAGATTGTAATTCTCACTATCATTTCCCATTGTTGTTATATCGGGGTTGTTTTTTATTATATTATAAACCATTGCCGTCACTATGTCACCTTAGCGATCGCCATCAGCGCCATTCGCGGCCGACCTCATCGATTAAGCCACTTGCAGCAGTTCGTTCTAAAAGTAAGTGAATAAATAAATAAATAACGGCGGATGATAAAAATAATTTTATCCAGAATTAAGCCCAAAAGGGCAAGAGAGTAGAGAGTGTCGGATGCATAATTCAGAGGTGGGGGGTTAAAAGGGGGTAAGGGGGTAGAGGGTAGGAGGGGAGGGGTCAGGGGGTGTGAAAGGAGGCTAAGGGGGAGGGCCGGAAGTGGGGGGTTAGGAGGGAGGACGGAAAGGGGGGCTAGGGGTAGGAGATAGAGGTAGGGGGCATGGAGGAGGGAGAGGGGAAGGGGACAGCGGGCAGAAAAAGAGACTAGGGGGGGGGAGAGGTGAGGGGATAGGGGGCTAAAAAGGATGGGGAGGGGAAGGGGGGGCAGTAATGAGCGAGAGAGGGCGTGTTGTCGCACATTTAACCGCTGGACTCGCGAGACCCGAGGTGTTGGGGCTTGCGTCCTGACTCCGGTTGGTTGGCTCCTGTTTCCGGTCGGGTGTTTCTTGGTTTACGGTTGTAGGAAATAGGTGTATGGAGGTAGAAAAGGGAGAAATATAGAGAATGAGAGAGAGAGAGAGAGAAGAGAAATTGAGAGAGGAATTTGTAATATATATATATATATTATATATAAATATATATATATATATATATTATATATATTGATAGGGAGAGGAGAGAGAGGTGAGACTGAGAAAGAGAGAAAGGAAATAAAAAAGACAAAGAAAGAGGTCGAGAGAGAGAAAGAAAGAGAAAAAGAGGAGAGAGGGAGAGATGGAGATTGAGAGAGAGTAGGTGGGTGGGGACAGAGATTGTTTTGGGCAAGTGGTGATGTGTGGGTGTGCATACATTCCTGCATAAATTCATACATATATGCATGTATGCGTGAAGAGTGAATCTGAACAAGCGCCTCCCAGTAACCGAGTGAAAGAGATGAGACAAGGGTATTTAAGGCATTTCCTCGCTATTCGATATGATTTTTATGTTTTTTTTTTTTTCTTATCTCCATAGCAGACAAGCCTTTTCCATCGTTCCCACATCACCTGTAAATTTTAGGGACCGGAAGAGGAGAAAGAAAGAAAAAATAATTGAGAAAGGAAAAGGAAAACATAATCTGCGAAGGAATCTTAAGGATTCTTAGCACCTTCCGGGGACGTCGAATTCCCTCACGCAACAGCCCTTATCCAACCCTTATCTGGTATTTTCCATGTCGGCCTCTTATTCTCTCCATTTTTTTTTCTCTTGCTACTCTTCTCTTCTCTTTCTATCCCCCCCCCCGTATTTTTTTCTCTCGTTCCTATTCTCTTTCTCTCCCTTCTCCACTTCTCTTCCTCTTCGTCTCTATCTCCGCCATGTTTCCTATTCTCCTCTTCACCCCTTTCCTCCTCTTCTCTTTTTCCTCATTCTTCCTCCCTATCCTCTCCGCTTCCTCTTTCCCCTCCTGCTTGCCTTCTCCTGCCCTGCTCCCTCCCCCTCCCTATCCCTTCCTTTCCTTTCCCTCTCCCTCTTTTTCTCCTCTTCCCCTCTCCTCCCTCCTTTCCCTCCTCTCCCCCCTCTCCCCCTCTTCCCCTCCCTCCTCTCCCCCTCCTTCCCTCTCGTCCTCCTTCCCTCCTCTCCTCCTTCCCTTCCTCTCCCCCTCCTTCCCTCCCTCCTCCTCCTCCCCTCTCTCTCACCTCTCTACCCCTTCCTTCCGCTCCTTTCCCCTCTCCCCCTAGTCCCCCGTCCTCTATCGCTCCCAAAGTGGCCAAGAGACGGCATATACTCCCAAAGTCACTCCTACTCCGTCCGTATCACTCCCCCCTCCTTGTGGATTCCCAATATCCTCACGACGAAGTTTGGGAATGACGTTAGAGAGGAGGGAGAAGAGATGAGAGGGAGAGGGGAAGGGGGAGGAGGTGCGTTGTATGCAAATCGGGCGGAAAGAGCCATAGAGTTTCCTGTTTTAGTTGCGGGCGCGGCTGGGAGGGAAGGAGAGGTTGGCTGGTTGGTGGTGGTGGCAGAGGTGGTGGCTGTGTTGGAATTTTAGGAAGTGGGTGTTGGTAGAAAATGGATGGCAGGCTATAGGTGATGGCGGTAATGGTTTTGGTGAATAGTAGAAAGAATTAGTAAGAGAAGGGCTAGACTTGGTTGATTGGATGTTGGCTCTTTCGGTTGTGGGAGGTGGATGATGGTAGTGAAAGAAGTTGGTGGACGGGCTGGCAATAATGGTGGCACTGGTTGGCTGTAGGGATGGCGGAATGGTGGCATAGGGAAGAAGAGTTGGTGGACTAGCTAGTGGTCATGGTAATGGTGTTGGCAAGGGAAAGAGAGGGGCTGGTAAAACTGGTGGCAGTGGCTGAGGCAGCTGGCGGAGGGCCGGATGGTGGCAGGGGTGCTGGCGTGTGAATAATGTTTTTAAATGTAGTCGAGGCTGCTCGTTTATGAAAACCCCAGCTTTCTTATTTCTTCCCCGCGGCGTTCAAAAGAGAGGAATGTATAATCGCTCATTTGCATAGGCCTATTGGAAAGCTCCTCGCAGCTCTTCTTTGTGGCGGGAGAGTTCTGTTAAGTGCGGGTGTTTTGTTCTGTGATTATCCGCTATTTGCATTTTTCGCGTCTATTTCGTGGAACTCTCCGAACGAAATGTGAGGCATCCAGCATTTTGTTGTTTTTTCACTGCTTTTTGTGTGTTTATATGTGCGTATTTTTAAAATGAAGCATAATTGCCGGAAGAGAAAAATCACTGGCGCACGCGCGTGCAAACATGCATACACACACGCACGCACATGCACAATCTTATACACGTACAGCAAAAGAGACAGAAACAGGCGGACAGAGACAGCCAGACAGACGAGGTATGCTGAGACAGACGAATAGAGACCGAGATAGAGAGAGAGAGAGAATGTGCACATACATAAACATGAGCAGAAACACACCCACACACATGGAAATACGTCTGCCGTATGTATTCACTGACCAATATTTATTTGTATGTATTCGCATGTCGGTCGGCCCCGATATAGAAACCCGTGTGAACATGAATATGCACGCGGCGCTCGGTGGACACTGACGCAACTCGCCTGGCACACGGCTCGTCCAGCGCCAGCCAAGGGGTGACCGCGCCCCGAATGCAGTGCCTGGGATGCAGTGTCCGAGGTGCAGGGCCTATGGTTTTGAGTTCCGAATGCAG